>CAMTDV010000008.1:94968803-95088673 GCA_947069175.1 Scalesia atractyloides
TATTAAAGTGTGTGAAGGATAAGAAAGAATCTAAACCATTAGATATTTAATCTAATGGTTAAATATTGATGGCAATCTTGTAAATAGTGACTATTAAACTAATTAATTTTCTAGTTTAAAAGGTATAAAGGTAAATTTAACATTTTTAAATTAAGAAACTAACATTAATGCACATGCAAGTTTCCCCCTTCTTTTTTAAACGTCAATACTTTTTATACTAACTCTTTTTTTAAAAAAAAATTACACCATCTTTAATATGAGTACCATCTTGATATAGTTATGTAGAGAAAAAAATACGTCTCGCTTTGATGTTTTAGTCCATGGTGTTTTTTCTATTTCATACAATGGTTTTTAATTGTAGGGTGTTATTTCTGTTATATTTCTGTTCTTCGTAAGATGTATGCCTTCAATATACATGCTGTGGTGTTTTTATGAGTTAGGGTGTTAAACCTGTTATATTTAATGTGAGGACAAAGGTCCTTGATTTATTAGGGTGTTATTTCTGTTATATTCAATGTTAGGGTGTTCTTTATAAGATGTGTGCCTTCAATATACATGTTGTGGTGTTTTTATGAGTTAGGGTGTTGTTCTGTTATATTTCTGTTCTTTATAAGATGTATGCCTTCAATATACATGCCGTGGTGTTTTTTATGAGTTAGAGTGTTATTTCTTTAAAGATGTATGCCTTCAAATTCGAAAATCCCTACAATAACTGCCAAAAATCGGTTACATATATTCATTCCATAATTAATTTTATTAATTAAATTACACTTTACCGTTAAACTACCAAAATAAAAAGGGACACGTGTCACCTCCATAATCTTTCTCATCCTTCTCACAGTTTTAAATTTTCTCACATGAACCTCTAATATAATATATATTATATATATATATATATATATATATAATAATATAATAGTAAGAGGGGGAGAGAATGTTTAAAATACAAAAGTCTCTTAACGTGCAACAGTATGCGACCAACAAAATAACGTGCGTAATTACGGTAAAAACCAACCTATGCGTGATTTTGTGTTTTGGCCATGCGTGATTTCTTCTTCATGCATAATTAGGGTTTGAAATTGTTATGTGCATAATTTACGAAGACATGAAACCTGTGTATTAAGTCGCTCGTTCCCCCTATGTATATATTTTGTATATTCTCTTGTTAATTGCACTATTGTCATAGGTGTTGAAAATACCTTTTATTTCTTGCAAAATAGTGGGATCTAGTTACTTTGTGACCATAGCCAATGGCAAATATGTTGTTTAGCTTAAGTTTTTGCTAAAAGATAAGAGAGTTGCAACTGATATGGGATGCCTTAAAATGGAAATTATTGCAATTTTCACGCGACAAACGGAGTATGTTTTTGTGGGTTTTTCCCTCATCTGTGGGAGTTTACATTCTAAATATGTCATAAGCATGAAGAGCGAGAAAATACATAGATTGAATGGATTGGGATTAAACAACACATTATACTTCTTGTTGTCCAAGTTTTTCTAATGATATATTTAGTTTTTTCAATGTTTACAAATATATTATATATTATATATATATATAATATATATATTATTCCATCCATAATCATGTGATTATTTGATATATAAATGATTCAAGAGGGTTTATGTATCAAAAATATTTACTTTTGGCAATCCTCCATAGGCTAAATTATTTGTGATTACCTCTTTGACCTGTAAGATTAAGCATAAACGGAATTGACCCATTAGTTAGTAAATGTGTTAAAATTGATTATCTATACTTATTAGCTTGAATTTGTGTGTTTACTTGCAGAAGAAGAAACAGATTCAACATCCTCGCAACAAATTCAGGGAAGCTTTCTGAACCTCCTACCCCGCCAACTAGAAGTCTCCAAGGAAAACGAGTCTACATGAACCATTACCGATCTGTTCATAAATAGTCACATAGGCATAGTTATAAATTTAATCAAAATCTAAAGCAATGTGTTCTTTACAACCGGACAGCTTTTCATTACCTGTTGGTATATATAGAATGAAAGATGGGTTTTCAGTTTGTTCAATTTGCGGACGAAAATGATTTGTTTGAAAGTATGGATGACCGATTGTTGCGCTTTCGTTTTCTTTTATTTTTGGGTCTCTTGTAAATTAAATTGGTTTCCTGGATTGTGTATATCTGTTTTAGTTTTACTTTCTTGCAATTCAGGGGTAACCTCTAGTTGTCATATTAAGTTGCTGGTTGATGATTAATCGTTTTGTCTCAGCTCCTCTAATATTGCTCTATTATTGGATTTTTTTAGAACTGTCTACAAATGTTAGGGTGAGCTGAACGGCTGATTAACAAAACCATGTCCATAACTGAAATAAACCGGGGAATGTAAAACCAATGGTTTGCATCTACTTGTTCTTCAATGATAACGGATGTGTAGGGTTATGTGCTCACAGCTTAGAATGAAAAAGAATCGTTAGCTTATTATGTAAAACCAATGGTTTGCATCTACTTGTTCTTAAGCACAATTATAACTTTAGAGAATTAAGAGGCATTATTGTAATTAATCGTAGGCACTTTGTGAAATTTGAAAGGCACCATTGTCTTTACATTAGCCCCACATGCAGAAAATTTGGTTTTGAGTTTTTATAGGCCGATTTCAAATCCACGCCTTCAATTCAAATAAAGTTATAACTCAAATCTTCTAGTTATTATGTATTTTAAACAACCATAGACGTACTTGACTCAACTCGTTTTGACACACAGACGTCTGAATTTTTCACTGGTTATGTTTGGAGTCGAAACTTAGATTTCTAGAAAACCAATGAAAAGCTGATCTTCCATTCCAAAAATGAGGGAAGTAAGTAGTTATGTCAACTTTCGAGTCATCCGCACTTTGGTTAAATAAAACGATGAAATAGTCACAACTAACATCAGTGAACACCAATCACTAGTAGAGTACTATAGGTATACACATAATAGACAATATGTGATCTGACCATTACAAAGTACAAACAAAATACAACCCATTGCCAACAAAATACAACCATTACCAACAAAATACAATCTGCATCGACTGTTCTTTTATTCACAAATCACTAATACGTATGGACAAAAAAAGGTAGCCAAGATCATAATCTTCAAATCAAGTCTAATGTTTCCCTCCCGTTGGCAAATTTGTTATACAAAGTGTAAAATGCTTCCCATCACAATTGAGTCTGCAGCATCAAATCTGCCATGGATATAATCATGGTCAATTTCCACATTAAATAAACTAGTCAAATCATATATGAAGGCTAAAAGATCATATCAAAATTGTTAAATAGATTTACCAAATAAAAAAGAAAGCAAAGATCATCACGTAAACTCAAATACTGTACAAAGTTTATGTGCAAGTCTAATTTAAAATTATTAAAGGTAGGGGGAGAGATACCTTCATATTAACTTCATCATATGTCAATACGGGGGATATGGGAGATGAGGGGCCAGTAACTCCCGTTTTTACTACTGCATCTTTCTTTTAGTTCTGGCAACCACCCATGATTCTTAAACTCAAGAGTGAAGGCAACAACATTTCTGGTAGATCCTTCATCTTTGGGCACTTTATAAAAGAGAGATGGTGGAAGGAGGTGAGGTGTTGGGGATGTGGAGACACTTTCTTCAGATTAGGGCAATTGAAAAAAGTTAGACGTTGGAGGGAGCTGAGGTGTTGTAGTCCTGTTGAAACTGATTCCAATTTCTTAAATCCATTTATTTCAAGAGAAGTAAGAGATGAAGGCAGAAGATGAGAAAACTCATTACAACTACTAGCACCATCTTCACCACGATCACGGTATAACCTTAGTTCCGCAAGTGAGGTTGGGAAATTCTGTGGGCCCCATTTGGAGAAGGGCTTCTTCAACTCCCCTATTTCTAAGGAACACAAATTGGGAGGCCAAACCCAACCAGGTAAAGAAGCATCCATTTTGGGACAATTTCTTATTCTCAGCTGCTTCAACGATGTCAAATTGCCACCAAGAAAGGAAGCATCCATTTTGGGACAATCACGTATTTCCAGTGTCTTCAATGACGTTAAATTGTTAGGAAATGACTCCAATTTGGGACAATCACGTATTGTCAGATGCTTTAACGACGTTAAAGTGTCTGGAAATGACTCAAGGTTTTCACAGCGGCGTATAATCAATTCAGTGAGGTGAGCCAAGCAGTTCAATTCAATGATTGATTTCAGATTCGGCCAATCACTTATACATACAGATTCAAGCATGGCCATGCTGCTGCTTCTGTTGTTGTTCGTTTTTTCTCCTCCCCACTCCATTTCCAGTAGGTTCCTGCAGTTATAGATTGTAAGTCTCCTGAGCTTCTCCTGTCCTCCTTTTGGAAAGGAGACAACTGTCATTGAACTACAACCCTCAATAGTCAACTCCTCAATGCCATCTGGACAACTGCAACGCTCCATTTTCTTACAATCAGACACTTGCAACATCCTAA
The DNA here is from genome assembly GCA_947069175.1 of Scalesia atractyloides. Classification (NCBI taxonomy): domain Eukaryota; kingdom Viridiplantae; phylum Streptophyta; class Magnoliopsida; order Asterales; family Asteraceae; genus Scalesia; species Scalesia atractyloides. The sequence continues at coordinate 94,973,254 of CAMTDV010000008.1, forward strand.
GAGATGTCAGGAGGTTGCTCCTACAATTATCCTCCACTTCTTCTTTCTCTCCTATACTCACCAAATTATCACAACCATATACATCCAACTTCCTTAACTTCACAAGAATCTTACTTGCATCTGCATCTGATTTCACCAGGTATCTTATTTCATTACACCTCCATATGATTAATTCTTCCACTGCCCCAAGATACTCTATAACACCTCCCCACACCACATCATTAAGCCCCGAAATCTCCCATATTTCCAACTTCTTGACTGCTGAAGCTACCTCAACCAGACTCCTCAACACACCACTATCACATTTACTTATTCTTAGATTATTCAATGAAGGCAATGGTTCAAGTGTGACTTCAACCAAATTAGGACAATCATATATTAATAGAACATTTAATGAAGGTAGAGCTTCAAGTGTAACTTCGACCAAATTAGGACAACTACTTATTGACAACTTTTGCAAGCTTGGAAACACAGCCCCCGACCATTTCTTCCACCCACGCATATTAGATAAACTCAGGCTTTCAAGTGAAGGAAATGCTTGACCCGTCCCAAATAACTCAACACCCACAACTTCCACTCCATCTAAGCCTTCAATTAACAACTCCTTCAGTGACGGTAGCTGTCCCAGTGGCGGTATTGATGTACATCTCTCACAACCACTTATTGACACGTGCTTCAAATGAAGAAACGAGGGATCCCCAACCCAGGTTGGAAACTCTAACCCCCCATACGACCTAATTATGAGTTTTATTAACTTATCATCACAAGGCTTCAACTTACTTAGGACCTCTTTTTCAAGCATTTCATTTCGTGAATCATACAGCTCATCACTCCATACAAGCTCTAACTCACTAAGCTTAATTTGTGAAAAGTTCGCCTCATGTGCATAATTTGCATTCTGCACTTTTTCCAAACCTACAATTGAAATCTTCCCACGTAGATCTTTAAAGTCTTTAAGTTTGGCTATTTCAGTTCCGCTTTCACTTTCGATATTGATTTTTGAGAGAGTAATTTGTAGGCTTTTCAACTTGCTAATCTCTAACAACATCTGAAACGAAAGAGAGGTGTCCCTAACGTCAAGATGTTGCATGTTCTTAAGCTTTAGGAAACTGTTGGGCAACTTACTTAGTTTATTACAACCAACTAGGATCAATGATTGTAAATTGTAGAGATTGCAAAGTTTTTCTGGTAAATGTGTGATTTTAGTTTTAGATAGATTAAGGTACCTCAAGTGCCTCAAAGTACCAATGGACTCCGGTACCTCACTTATTTCAAAACCGCTCAAACTTAGAACCCTTAGTAGTGGTACCTTAGGAAGCAAGTCGGTGAGAATCTTTTTAGATAAGTAATATGTACGCCAACTTTCCACCTCCCCTACATATGTTGCCAAGAATGTCCTTAGACAAGTGGTGTTTTCAAGCACCTGGAGCTTCTTGTAAGTTACATATTCCTCACGAATAAATGACATATGGCGGTACTTGTCTAGCTTCATATTCTTAATGCTCTTCTCTGACTCGTTGTCTAACCTTAAATAAAACTCGGTAGCAACAGATGTTGCCAAGTCATTCATGAGGTCATGCATCAAAAATAATGATTCATTATTAGGTGCAGGTTGGAAAAATGACCTTGACAACAACTCGTCAAAGAATTTGCGACCCAAGCATTGTTCTTCTGTTGAATCATTTGGAGTTGCCTGCTGCAAGAACCCTTCTGCCATCCAAAGTAAAACCAGATCCTCCTTATCAAACAGGAAGTCCTTAGGAAACAATGAGCAGTATGCAAACAACCGCTTCAAAGGTGCAGAAAGATCATGGTAGCTTAATCTGAGGGCTAGGAGAATTCCATCTTTCTCATTTAAACTCCATATGTCACTATTTAAGACTTCCTTCCAGTGCTCTACTTCATCTTTTTTTGTTCTCAACAATCTACCAAGTGCTATTAAAGCTAAAGGTAACCCTCCACATTTTTTCACAATACCTTCCGCATATGGTTTGAGCGACAAATGTGAACCAAAGTTATGCATACCTAATGCATTTTGAGCAACTAAAGACAAGGCGTCATCATCTGAGAGGCTCTTCAGCTGCTTGTTTAGAGGATTGTAACCCAGTTTTTTAAGCAACTCATCCTTCCGTGTTGTTATGATGATCTTACTTCCAGGAGCACATGTATACAACGGTCTGACGAGGGTTTCCCAATCCTCATAACTTTCGCTCCATATATCATCTAGTATCAACAGAAACTTTTTACCCTTTACATGATCTTTGAGAGCTTCTTGAAGCTGATTAAAATTTGAAACTTCCTGGTTTGCCATAGATTGAAAGATCTCTTTGCTGATGCGAAAGCTATCAAACTCATCTGATACACAAACCCACGCCTTGAGTTCAAAATGACCTTTGACCTGTTGTTCGTCATATACAAGTCTAGCTAGAGTAGTTTTCCCAATCCCACCCATACCAATTATGGGAACAATGCTATAGTTTTGATCACATGGTTCATCAGCCGGTAATAATAACTGTTGAACCAGTGCCTCTTTCTGAGCTTGGCGTCCAACAATGCTAGATGGGTTGACAACGGAGGTTTGTAATCTTCTATTATCATTTTTTGGCCTACTAATTTCCTCTGTCACACTCAAACCATACTCAACTTTCTGCTTAAGTAGACCTTCTAACTTGGCGTAAATACGATCTAACTTGTCATGCATCTTAATAGTTGGTGAGAAGTTTGTGAAACAACTTGGGATCAGCTTTCTTACCTTGCTGGTCATGCCTTCTGAGTCGTGGGTGAACTTACGATGCATAGCATCTGTTGCCCAACCATCGAGTACGTCATCCATGTCATACGCCAAATGCTGGAGATCATTCAACCATACTTTCACAAGTGGACTGGTTACCTCCTTCTGATAAGCATCAGTAAGCACAGCTTCGATGAGTTTGAACGAGTTCCGACATTTCTCAATCTCAGCACCAATTCCCTTGTAGCGAGCGATGCTACTCGAAGTTTCAGAGACCAGCTTCTCAATGAGCACAGGGAGGAGGGCAGAAATCATGGGTTCAGCCATTGATGATTATACGTACAGGTGAGATTGTGGGTAGATGAAATGGGTGATGTTATGATTTGTGAAGGCGTGAGTGTGAAGAGTTGTATTTAGTGGTTTCATTCAGATGGTCAACGGTTAAAGTATTGTTTTGCACAGTCAGATCAGATTTGAGATAACCAATCACCACCCAAGGACGGTGCCTACTACCTACCCTGCCGGCCCGCCTCCTTTATATATTATAAATCTTGTCGGTGACTCTTTGAATCCATGTAATTTATTATTATTATTCCTTTAATCATTAAGTGTAAGATTCCAAACTTGTTGCTGTTGTATTAATTTATAATGATTCCATGTGTTGTTAATCCAAGTGAAGGTTTTTGGTTATTTATCTTAAAAATCTAAAAATGATGTTAAAAAAGATAATGATTCAATCAATCTTGGTTTTAAACATACAATTCTTATTTACGTCATGTTGTTAACTACTATTTTAAATGATTTAGACGATGTTTACACCTAATTGTTTTCTGTTTTATCTTGTTATCAACAAATCACAACCCAAATCAATCCTCCAGTCTTTTTATAACGTGTCTTTATGACGCTCATTTACGACATTTAGTATGCATGTCATGATATAATTGTTTTAAAAACGTTGTAGAATTACTAATTTTCTCTAGAGAATTAAAACAACAAATCCATTTTATAACATACCAAAACAGTCAATTTCATAATCATAAATCACATATACTACAAATATTATAAAGTTTGCAAAAAAAATTGTTTGTCCATACATACTTTGACATCTAAAATAGTGTTTGTCACGTAAAATTAAACTTTGCCCGAAAACTCAACCATTCTTCACGTATCTCATCGATATCCGCATCCGTGTGTACGTCTTTGCCTTCCCAACCTCAAAACAAAAATTAGAAAACCTATATACTGTCTAATATGAAACAATTGATAAAAATTAAAAACATATATTAAAAAACATTGAGTAAAATGTCAAAATCATCCATAAGGTTTAGATACTTTGATCTGTTACATTTAAAATGACAACTCTTTCACTTTTGATTTTTGTGTCTAAAGGAAACCCGCTACAAATATAATATATTTTTTGTTATATTGACTTCCAAATTAGATGCCCTTTATTATTAAACGATAATCACACATCAATAATTGTACCCTTTTCATTTTCTATATTCAGCAAAGAAAATGATTTTCATAACTTTTAGAACCACTGGAATAACTTTTAGAACCCCTGGCCAAATAAAAAAACCTAATAATTTTTTTAATACATAGGTTTTCACTTAGGCCAAAAGCAAAGAAATTGTGGGTTTGTTTATATTCTCAAGATAAGGACCACCAGACTACTTTTTTCACACTCACATTTTTTATGCATCAGAGAAACGACATTTTGAGACATGTTCTTTACAAGAAAAATGGTTAAATATAGTTATCGGAAGCCATCATGTTCACTCTAGAAATATCAAATGGATAAAAACCAACAATTCGCTGTATCAGATGTGTTAATTTGGTCCGAGTATTACAGTTTCGGTTCTCCAGGGTCCCAAATCGAGAACTGACCCAAAACTGAGTATTACTGGTCAGATGTGTTATTTTGGTCCCAGCATTACAGTTAGAAAAGGCTCGATGGAGGCAAATAGTTTGCAAGTTGGGATTTTCCCATGCAATTTTTTGAGTTAGGATACAAAAAAATAAATGTGATTGGTTACTTTCTAGTGGCCCCCACCTTTGGAATGGTTGAAGCCCGTTAAGGGGATGGTGAAACCTTGTTTAGGGCGTTAACAAAGTGGCATGGCATGAGGCGTGAATCCACATCGGATAACCTAAAGTGTTAAATATTAATTTGGTATATAATTCATAATTGTCACAATAAGTTAATCAATATTACTTGCATCCCAATTATTATATATATATCGAAGAACTTGTTAGCTACAGTAAAAACATATAGGTGACTCACAAACATAATCATATCCAACCAAGTGGAATGTGATTTCATCTCAAAAAATTCATATATATTTTACATGAAAAATCTAAATTAATGTTGTAATTTTCATGACTTCTCTATTTATTGTATTAATTTTATTTTTTGAGGTTACACCCTTATTTTATAATTACAATTAAATTAAAATGAATAATAAATAGAATTAATTTTTGTGAAGTCATATGAGTTAGTATTTATGTCGTGTATATATTTACTAAAAATCTATAATTAATTGAAAAGTTCGATTTAAAATAGTCCATAAGATCCAACTACGATTAACAAATACAAATTTGCGATAAGATGTTGGTTCAATCGCATTAACACACATTCAGATCCGACTACAATTGATTTCTCAAACAACTTTTAAAGTATCTAAAGGGTTAGAAATGTAATTGCTTATTATTTTCTTTTCAAAGAAAATTGCAAAAAAAATCATTACGCTTAAATCACAATATAAAAAGCAGCCGGGAATCAATTCTAGTTTTGTAAATATAAGACTATAATAAAATTATTTTCTTTTAACTTTACATATAAAATAATTCAACTCTTACATATTAATTTAGAAATCCAAATTATCTAATGTAAAAAAACTTATGCATACCTTAAAATTGAAATAAAAATAGTGCAAGTATCATAATATCATTTTCTTACATTTATATGAATGGCAACATAGAAACTTTCATTATATTCTTGTTTGTCGTCAATCACATATACATATATGAATACCGCTTATCAAATCGTATGCATATCTGGATTTTAAATTAAATCCAACTAAAAATAAATACAAACAAGTATAGAAAATAAAGAGTTTGTAGACGCAAATGTATATCATAACAAATAAATCAACTAAACCTTGAGTAGAAACTATCGTCACAATTTGATACTACAAAACAGAAGTGATCTTTTCGGTTCCAACTTAATCCGTTTCCCTTAAGCTTTCGCTTGTGAGCCATAGTTTCTTTTGGACTATGAGCACAACATCATCTCCATCTGATTCCGATGGTGAATCCGCCACCGCAACCGTCTCCCAATGTATAGCGGGTAAATACTTCTTCACGATATCGGTAACGGGCTTTTTGTCCCGAACGATTAGGAAGCCCGTGGGCCTGAGTATACGGTCGATCTCAATCAACAAATCTTCACCACTGCAACCTTTCTTTTCAATTATTTCTAAGAACACGTTGCTAGCGTGGAGAAGATCGTATGTACGTGGGTATGTCGAGTATGCTTCACACCTGAAAAATGCACGCCATGAGCAGGTTGAGTAAAAGACAAACCAGGTTCAGGTTGAAACGGGTCATTTTAGTGTGGGTCAAACTCTAGTTATTTTGTTCGGCTCGGGCCCAGTACGTAGGGTTGTGCACGGTTTTAGGTTTTTTACGGTTTTAGCAATTGTTCGGTTTATTGGTTTTTTCGGTTTGTGGAATATATTTACGTTAGATTCAAAAATAAAAAGTATAATCCAAGGTTTAAGAATCTTTCTTATATGTTCACATTTAAGTTATTATATTTAATCTTTAAAATTAATATTATTAACATAAACCTAACCTTCTAATCTATTTTTATTAGTCTCCAAAGTTTTTATTAAGACATTTTCTTTTATAATACTTTGAAAATCATTTAATTTTTATGTTAAAATTTGTTATTTCTTGTAGGAAATGGGTAAATCATTTCAAAGATAAATAAACATGCTAATGTTTTTATTATAAATACTTAACATTCAAGAATAAAGTTGATAATTCCTAAATCAATACATAACAAACATCAAAAAATAATTCTTTAGGTTATTCGGTTCGGTTTTCATAAAATGCAAAACCGTAACCGAACTGTAAAATTCAGTTCGGTTTTCTTCGGTTTTTTGTGCGATCCTGTTTTTTTTTTGCTTCGTTTTTTCGGTTTCGGTTCGGTTTTTTCAGTTTTCTGCTCACCCCTACCGGTTCGAGCCTCATGCACGTGCTTGTAAATATTATATCACAAATGATGATAGCGACTATACATACCAGTTATGTATTGAGCCGATTAAGCCTCTATCATAAATAAGTTTCAATGTGTTGGGTCCGTCTTCGGGGACAACGTTCATCACCCAAACGTCTTTGTTCCCCAAAGCAGCACCAAATGAACCCAAATTTGCCTTCATGTCCATCACATTTCGTATAGTATTTGCTGATATTTTGGGGCTCAGTAGATCCCAGTAGTTCTCAACCCTCTTACGCCACAGCTCCTATAAAATCATGCAAAATTTTGTGAATTGATAAACGCTTAAATTGAAATAATAAGAGAGAAAACTGTATTATTCTTACTGTGTCCTTTTCAAACATATCGCTTGAATAGCCAAAGTCAGCAAGATGAGGAGGCGGAGAAGTTAGCCTAGCTGGCCATGGAGCTAATCCGCTTCCCTTACTTGCATGATCATCTGAAAAAAAACCCCCCCAAAAACGTAAGTGTTTTGCACAAATAAGTCCCTGTTTGACTTTTAAGGGTCAAAAGAATCACTTTCCAAAGTCAACCAACATGATGCTAGTATTTTGACCCGCCGCATGTTGCGGCAGCTTCGAAACTTAAAGTGACTCAAAGTTATACCGTCATATATTTGATCCTACTCGTTTTCGAATAAGATCTACGTCAAAACGTAGACATCTGAAAACGCACATGAAAAGAAGCACGAAAACGTATTATATTTAACCCTAATTATACGCCAAAACGTAAACCAGCTTAGATTTATAAGAGAACATACTTCAAAATAAACACATAAGAAAATAGTGTATTCTTACGTTAAAGAATGGTACCACGCGTTGCGGCGGAGTCGAAACGTAATGCAACTCTAATTTATACCGCCTAGTGAAAATGTGTTTTATTTGATCCGACCCGACTCGTTTCCGACAAAACGTAGACCAACCAAAAACATATATAAAAATAAGCACAAAAACATTTTATATTTGACCCACGTACATAAAAACAAGCACGTAAAACTCAAGGGGGTCAAAATGACATTTTACAAAGTTTTTAGAAAGCTGAGGGGGTGTAAGTGGCAATGCTAAAAGTTAAAGGGTCAAATAAACAAAAAGAAAAAAAACATGGATGTCATTGTTGTAAATATGGCAAAGAAAAATAAAAAAATAGAGGTGTGTCTAGGTACTATTCCTGGGACACCCTCTTCTGTTATATATATTAATAATAAGGTAAAACATGGGTCATTTATACAGACCTTGTTTCACATTAACTCAAGTTATGGCGTAAGAATATAAACGATATGATAAAACTTACGGTCAGAGTAAGGCGTGATGCAAGCTTCCATGTTTACTCCATAAACAGCATCCGATCGACAGAGAGGCGGTTGAGTACCAGGAGCTCTCTCCAAGTAACAATCATTAGTCAAAGGTTTGACCCAAATGACCGTTTGGTTTCTCTTCGCCGCTATTTTCCAGCACATGCGTTCAACAAGTGCACTCATCTCTTTCCATATTCTAAGATCCTCTTCATCTTGCGCGTACGCTTCAGGAGACGAGTAAGCAAAGTAGCCACCTGGTCTTAACCTATCTAACTCAAGTAAAAGAATACCGTCCCGTTGTAGCCAATCAATTCTACAACACGAACAATGCGCAAGTTCAAAAGATCGGCTGGGGTACGGAAGTCTTTTCGTTCCGAGAACACCAAGATATGCGGGAATGCCTCGTTCTAACGCGAACTGGATTTGATTCTGATGCACATCGTTAGGTGCTAACGACATAGCGATGATGTCGGATAGAAGATAACCACCAAAACTTGCAACACCGCAACCGACGTCGAGAACAGTTCGTAAGTTTCCTTCGTTGTTCATGTTATCTTTTGAGAAGTTGAGCATCTGTTAATTAAATTGTTTATTAGAATTAGAGAATAGAATAAAGAATGGTTAATTAGATGTGATGTGATATAAGAACTTTTGCAAAAAATATTTACATTTGCAAGTGATTTGATGTACTTATCAGCTCCGTAGTGGAAATGTGTTCCTCCACCTGGGAATACGATCTTTTCGCCTTTTACAACCATCCAGTTTTGATCTGATTTCTCGTGTGCAAGGTGCGTATGTGGTATGTTTGCTTTCCATACTTCATCTCGGCTTTTTGGCCACTTGATCGGGACCTGCGTTAACACATGAACCAAGAAGTGAAAAACAATACGATCATTATATCATTTCAACTAAACTCTGAAAACTAGAAGGAAATAGTCATCACTATTTTCCAATGTGGTTAGATTGTAAAGGATGCAATTTCAACCAATTTACTTATGAAAAACAAAAAAAAGGGTAAATTACACTTTTTGTCCTTTCCCTTTATGTTTATACCAAATTTCAGAGGATGTCCTTTACCTTTAAAAATGTTAGGAATCATAGTTTACGTTTTAAAAACCTTGCACGGTCTGTCCTTTGACATTAGCCCAATTAAAATTTTCAGTTAAGTCTGGTCACATAAGGGTAGTTTAGTCTTTTTTATGGTGTTTAGAGAGAGAAGGGGTGTTTATATATCTTACTTCTTTATTTGTTTTCTTTTTATTTAATATACCTTTTTAGAATAAGTGGATAAAATTTAACTGAAAATTTTATCTGGGTAAGTGTCAAAGGACAAACAATGCAACACAAAGGATGATTCCTGACATTTTAAAAGGTAAAGGACATCCACTAAAATTTTGTACAAACATAAAGGACAAAAGTGTAATTTACCCAAAAAAATCAGTTTAAAAAAGTTAAACAGACCAAATGGGTCGAAAGTCACTCAAAAGTATATTTTTAAGTGCAGAACGTTATATCTATTTTGTTTAAAAACTTAGATTACTATATAATAATACGTTTTTGTGAACATAGAGACAATAATTAGTAACTACTTATAAATAATAATTGAAAAAATTGGACAAAAACCGTTTCTTATCAATCCAACCCGTTTGACAAGGTACCATAAGCCACATGTATGACACGGTACCCAACACGTCCATTTTCTACTTATAGTTGATTAGAACCACACCTTGTACCCATTTGGAGGAGGAATCAAGCAGTTAAAACGCCTTTCAGGCAGAGGGCAATGTCTTTCATAGTGTTCCATCAAAGACAAATCCAACTTCAATCTCATCTGGTAGATAAGGTGACGGTCAAGGCAAGGTATCAGTTCAGAGTATCGATCATCACAAACCTGCACGAAAAAAAAAAACAAAAAATTAAAATATAATTACTAAAGACAGGTAAAAACGTAATATCATCTGTTGAATAACTTACGGGAAAGCTTTTTGGTACAATACCGTCCTCGTCATCGACCCCAAACTTAAACTCGTCTTGCTTGCTGCCGAGATCAGATTCGTCATCCCCGCCTAAGTAGGATGATCCGAGCTTTCTTAACGACCGGCTACCGTACTCTATAGCTGATTCACCTTCACTCTGAGAATCGAAATACAAATAGAGGAAACGAGGGCAGCTCCCACGAGAACGAAAGTAGTGAGCAAACGCTTCTTCTGAGATCCATCTGTTCTTCCTCTCATAATTAACGTTATGTTTGACACCCCACAACGTTAATCGGTTATAAACTCAAATGTGATTTACTGATCACAAGAATGATCTCATAGTTTTGGGAAGGATGATTGATCCCTGTTGTTTTTATCCAAACTATGCTTAATTTTGTCGGCTCCTCGACGCCCGAGAATCCAAGATGATAGACTATTTCAGATACCAGATTTATCGTTCGACCAACCTGTTAAGCAAAAGGAAAACCTATCAGTATCGTATAATCGTATGCAAAGTATTCTAGGCAGATTATGACTAATCACTGAATCTATTAAGCTTATATAGAACTGAGAAAATAAAACTAAAAAAAAATATAAAATCTGCAGTTCACACCATGTTACGTCAACAGTCTCCATATCCGGAAAAACTTTCTATGTTTCCTTACTCAAGTACTTAACTCTCAGAAACTGAGATCCACTTAAAATTAACTTGAATTATCAAACATGATAACTATACATGTCATTAATTAGAATCATAACTTCAAGATCTAATCAATAAGAGTCCAAATTACATTATCACATTTCCAGCTCAATAATAGCCAAATTTCTCAGTCACATAAACAGATTCCACAATTATTCAACAAACTCACTACATATAACTGAATCTCCACATTATATAATGTTAAACACACAGTTAGCCATACATTCACAAAACTATCACTCTACTCATAGTAAAAGTTAAACAACACTTGGAACTAACTCGCACTTCTTCGCGTTACAATCCGAATACACGAAACATAAACATTGCCAATACTAATCCAAAAAAAACAAATTATAATGATATCATATACAATACTTACTCTAGGTTTGAACCGGTTCCACACCATACCCGGTTCCAATGACATCCAAGCAGAACCGGTTCCGGGTTAGAACCGGTTCCGGGTAATAATAAAACCCGATTATGCTCCTCTCTAAATAATAGAGTGTCCCAAAATGGATGCTTCTTTACCTGGTTGGGTTTGGCCTCCCAATTTGTGTTCCTTAGAAATAGGGGAGTTGAAGAAGCCCATCTCAGAGTGGGGCCCACAGAATTTCCCAGCCTCACTTGCGGAACTAAGGTTATACGGTGATCGTGGTGAAGACGGAGTAATTATTAGTTGCAGTCAAATTTCTCATCTTCTGCCTTCATCTCTTACTTCTCTTGAAATAAATGGATTTGAGAAATTGGAATCAGTTTCAACCGAACTCCAACACCTCACCTCCCTCCAACTTCTCTCTTTTAGGATTAGTGAATCAGTTTCAACCTTTTTTCTTTATCTTTCTTTTTCTCGATATCTATTAGTGATTAGTGAATAAAAGAACCTGGGATTCAGGTTGTATTTTGTTGGTAACGGGTCAGATCTCAGATTGTTTTTTGTGTATACCAATTACCTTTATTAGTGATCGGTGATTCACTCATGCTAGATTTGACTATTTTTCCCTCATTGTTGTCACTCTTGTAATGGCCTGCGGTGTGTTTGGAATGGAGGATCAGCTTTTCATTGGTTTTCAAGAAATCTAATTTTTGATTCCAAACATAACCAGTGGCAAATTCAGACTTGTGTGCGTCATAAGTATATCGTTATTTCATTAAAGGGGTGGATTTGAAATTTGTCGATAAAAACTCAAAACCACACTTTCTGCAAGTGGGGCTAATGTAAAGACAATTGTGCCTCCCAATTCTCTAAAGTTGACTTAAAACTTACATTTCTTTTCTAACTTATGAGGGAGTGAAGGCATCAGAGGTGGTTCTAATGAACATAAACCTAGACTTCTATTATCAGTGTGCTTAAGAAAACATAGATGCAAACCGCTGGTTGTACATTTGCCGGTTTATATCAGTTATGGTTCTAGTAATTGGCCCTTCAGCTCACCACTAACATTTGTAGACAGATGTAAAAAAAATCCAATAACGGAGCAATATAAGAGGAGTTAAGACAGAATGATTAATCGTCAACCAGCAACCTAATAAGACAACTGGATAAGCTGCACACCGATTACAAGAAAGTAAAACTAAAACAGATATACACAATCCAGGAAAACAATTTACAGGAGACCCAAACAAATAAAAGAAAACGAAAGTGCAACAATCGGTCATCCATATTTCAAGCAAATCATTATCGTCCGCAAGTTGAACAAACTGAAAACCCATCTTTGATTCTGTATTTACTACGCACAGGTAATGAAAAGCTGTCTGGTTGTAAGGAACACATTTCTTTTTATTTTAATTAATTTATAACTACGCCTATGTGACCGTTTATGAACAGATGAGTAATGGTTCGTGTGGATTCATTTTCCTTTTGAGACTTGGTTGAGAAAGCTTCCTTGAGTTTGTTGAGAGGAAGTTGAATCTATTTCTTCTTCTGCAAGTAAACACACAAATGTGTTCCTAGTACCTAAAACATCTTTTATCATTTATTTTAGATAATCAGATTATTATTATTATTATAACATTATTTTTGTAAACATATTTGACAAACTAAAAGAACTGAAACTAAAAAGGTCGTAGGTCAACTCAACCGACCTGACCCGTTTAGACCTGTACAAAAAATTACTAATTACCCAACCGTCCCATCCACTTTGTCCCCTCTACAAACAACTGAACAAGTAAAGGAGAGAGCTAGGTACCAATTGCCGGACTTGATGTTCTGTTACAATGTCCAAGTTTTTATATGTGTACCCCATAAAGTTGACATCTTTAGATGAGAGCATCTGTAGTTGCTGAAAAGAGGTGGAATGTATGTAAATTAGAACAAAAAAGAAAAATATTTCATAATACAAAGAGGTGGAATATATGTAAATTAGAACAAAAAGGAAAAATATTAATGAAAAACTGTTGACCCATCCACAAAGTACAACATAAAGAAGGTAGGAAGTCCTAGTAATATGCATCAAGTCAATGATACAATGAAAAACTGTTAGATGGTGACTCAGAAAAAGGTTGACTGGCAAATGAAATTATCATTATTTGCTACATTTACCAAATTGTAAGATATCAATTATGAACCACAAGATTTTGACAACTATGGCTGAACACAGATAAATTTTATCCGGCATACGCCAAACACAGCAAAAAGGGCATTTTTATAAATATCCAACAAAGAAACACTTGCAATGTGGACATGAGTTATCACCTTTTAAGGCCTTTCTTATCAGCTATGCTATGAAGCGCTTAATCTATTGACCCATTACCTAGCTGCTGCCCATCGTGCCCCCTCTATGTCACTTTTAACTTTACCTTGGTGTAGCTGGGACAAGCTCCTTCAATTCTTTCTCGGCGTAGCTGCAAATTAGATTTACACCCTGTTTAAAGTTACGCACGCATAAGTAACTACCTTTACATTGTTTACACGTTCAACTATCCTATGTGGATCTGTGGTCTGTCCTCATTGGGCTCGTACCCTAGTGCAAATAGTAGGCGGACGGGGTACACTCACGGCTGTATGCTAGTGGGTTGCGCTTGAAAACCCTGTCATTTAAACAAAACCATAATATGATGGGTCATATAGTTCATAACCAATTTGCAACAATTTCTAATTTGGTCACTGAACTTCAAAAATAGGGAACATTATAAACAGACACAAAATTGAAAAATTAAGAACCTGTGGAACAATATGTATCAGCGAGTGTGACTGCAAATTCTCAAACTGAGGAAACAAACCACTCATGGTCACGTTCCCTCATCTCTCCTGCACATCACTCAAACAAAAATAACCTCTTTAATATTCACAATCACTCCAAAATCAAAACTTAATATCAAACAAATTCGATTCAAAAGCTTAATTAGGATAACAACTTACACTAATTACCCGAAATAATAACCGATAATAAACCGAAACCGATCCAGACTGTTACAAGCCGGTACTAGTCGGTTCCTGTTTATAGTCAACTTTGGTTTCATGTCGGTTCTCCGTCTGGGACCCTGGAAAACCGAAAGTGTAATACCTGCACTGAAAGTTACATATCTGATATAGCAAATTGTTGGTTTTTAGCACATTTGATATCTCTACAATGAACATGATGGCTTCCGTTAACTATTGATCATTTTTCTTGTCACATGTTTACTTTCTGCCATATAAGCTTTATTCTTAAGTTCTATTGTGTTTGTTCATGCATCCCATCTCAGTTGTTTATCTTCTTTACTTGTGTAATACTGTAATTGTATCATAGGTTGCTTACTGCCTGGAGAATAGGCAGTGCTAATTTGTATTAAGAACTAATAAATACATTATCTACATAGTGTCTAGTAAGTGAAAGTTGTATCTGTGGGACTATGATAATCATCATCACACTCAGTAATTCCCACCAATAGCAAAGTTAAGGTAGGGTCTTAGGAGGGTAAAATGTAGACAGCCTTACCTCCACCCCGTAGGATAGAGAGGCTGCTTCCAGTGAGACCCCCGGCTCGGTTGTAGCTTTGCATCAAGCCTTGGACATAAGGCACATAACACTTAGCAATCGAGACAAAGACCAACTGGTTCATGTACCCCCTCGTCTTTCGGCTGTCAACGCAACTACTTGATGCATGATTAACTGTCTGTCACTTTTAACGTTATTTTCACGAGATTAGTAAAAGAACGTTAAAATTAGTACACTTTCATTTTTGCCCCCTAAGCGCCCACACATATATACATTATATGTGCACAGCGCAAGCGGGGCGTCTGTCGGACTATGATAATGAAGAACGATAATAACCTTCACTCAGACATTTTAACAAACACATGGTGTGCAAAGAGTGCAGGTTCAATTTCTAGACACTGACAAGTAAGCATAATCAAGAGCCATCATAGTGAAACAGTTGCAGGTTTCATCTCAATGACATTAAAGAATTTGGTATAATTTATGTCCTATACTCAATCCATACCTTGAAAAATTAACGGTGAAGCATAATAAGGTTGCAGGTCATGTACCTTGAAACTAAAATCTATAAGATGATGATTGCCCATATCTGAAACCATGAAACCGGGTATTTATCTTCACCGATTTTATTTACTGGAAAGTGTTCTTTTTCTTTGGTGTTTTATGTGTGTGTGCGATCTTCAATGATTTTATTATGCATAAAAATTGATATATGAAGCATGAATAAACGTCATTTTCAAAAAAAAAATACTTCCTAAAGAAAACACCATTTAAACAAGCAGAAAGAACAAAAAGCCCTATCTGTTACATATAACGCAACTTGTTTAGGTGGGGCGTGGACAATGACAATCTTGCCCTTGTGTATCATTTAGCGCTCCTGCCACGTGTTCTCATTGTTTTCACACTTCCGGCCATTTTCTCCTCATCCCGTTTCTATATATATAACTTTCAGGGTATGACCCAACAAGGCCCTGCACTTTGAGTTTCAGATTTCAACAAACGAGTCCCCAAGTTCCTAACCAGTTAAATATCTAAGCCTAAACCTAGTTAATCATTTATTTAAAATAGTTTAATCAATCTAACTTGGTTTAAAAGTATAAACTAACTTAGTTTATTTATTTCTTTTAAAATCTATTTTGGTTTAAAAGTATAACTAACTTAGTTTATTTATTTATTTTTTAAATCTAACTTTCAAACCTTGACACTATTCTTCACCCCTAACTATTAAAACTTGAATAAACTTAATTGCTTAACCCAGTTAACCTTTCCTTTTATAATATTTAACGAGTTTAACTTGGCTATTATTTTGAAATTATTATTTAACCTTAAATCATTATATTAACTAACTTATTTTAATAATATATTAAATAAACAAACAATAATGAAAACGCCATTTTTAGTTATCATCCGTGGAATTGAGTTTACAATACACGTCAGGTTTCGGGGATCCGTTTTTTTACGAATGTTACAAAACAAATGTGTATATAAACGGTTTGTTTTATATCTCTTCTCCAATCCGTTTTTTATGTCAGAATAATTTGTCAGTTTATTAAAATAAATTATGTTCTAACATTTTCTTATCTAAATATAAACAAAGGTTAAGATGTAAACACTTAAGAAAAGAGATCAATTGTTGGGGGTAGTTTATATTTTAGAGAAAAGATAGGAAAAAGTATACGATTATAAATGGAATCGTTACTTATAAATATGTATATAAATGGTTTGTTTTATATATCTCTTCCCCAATCCGTTTTTTATGTCAGAACTATTTGTCGGTTTTAGTTTTTTTTTTTTTCACAAATCAAGTCATAAATTAATAAATTGAATGAAACAAATCAAAAGTCCAAAATCAATATATTAAATCGAATGAAACAAATCAAAAGGCCAAAATCATTATATTAAAATATGTAGGGGACAGTTTAGGTACCGCCCCTGGATGCTCATTGGTGATTAGTGCAGGGGCGGATGTACCTTATTATAAGGGGTAGCCTCCGCTACCCTTGGCGCTCCGGCAGTAGAGTAAATTTTGGAAAAATTTGTCGTTTTTTTATTTCGTTACCATTTCTTTAAGAATATATATGGGAAGATTTCCGTCGTAGGTTTGGAAAAGGTCCAAAATGCAATATACGCACATAAGGCGAACTTTTCACAAAGAGGCTTAGTGAGTTGGTGCTTGTATGGTGTGATGAGCTATATGATTCACGAAATGAAATGCTTCAAAAAGAGGTCTTAAATGAGCTGAAGCCTTGTGATGGTAAGTTAACACAACTTGAAATTAACTCATATGGGGGATTAGAGTTTCCAAAGTGGGTTGGGGATCCCTCATTTCTTCATTTGAAGCATGTGACAATTAGTGGTTGTAAGTGATGTACATCTCTACCCCCACTTGCGGAACTGCCGTCACTTAAGGAGTTGTTTATTAAAGGTTTACAAGGGGTGGAAGTTGTGGGTGTGGGGCTGGTCATGCATTTCCTTCACTTGAAATTTTGAGTTTTGAAGATATGTGTGGGTGGAAGAAACGGTATGGAGTTGTGTTTCCATGCTTGCAAAAGCTTGAAATAAAAGAGTGTCCTAATTTGATTGAAGTCACACTTGACGCTATGCCTTTATTGAATGATCTAAAATTATATAAGTGTGATAGTGTTGAGCTGAGAAGGCTAGTTTAAATAGCTTCAGCAGTCAACAAGTTGAAAATACATACAATGTCAGGTCTTAATGATGTCGTGTGGAGAGGTGTTATACGTAAGTGATTTTAATCATGTCTTACAACTAATCAAATTCATATGGCTTCTCTTTGGTTTCATTTGCATGGAATACTATTTTAAATATAGTTTTGTTAATCCAATAAGACTTGCATTTAATATTTATACCATATTTTTCTCTGGTTTGATTAAAAAAAAAAAGAAAAGAAAAAGGGAACATGTAACATTTGTTCAAGTATTGTGTTGATTATTGACGTTAAATTGAGTTATTTTAGAGTCCATGTCGAAAGGGAGCAGGTAACGTTTGTTTCTTATTTTTTTTGTATTTACCTTCACTCTCTTTATTTGGTAATTCAAGATCTGAACTCATTTATTTTAAAATTTTATTAAATGATTTTATCAAGAATGAATTATTTAATTATTATTTAGTTATATTTCCCAGCTTGTGAGTCTCAATTGCGGAGTTCCGAATACAAGAATATGTAGAATTCATGAAGTGCTTGAATTATGTTTGTTACCAATTACATTGCCAGTTACGATTCTGATTATCTGTAGACTAATAGCTTAATTTTTATATCAGCTTATAGCTTTCTTGCATAATTTGGCAAGTTTATCTAACGAGCAGGGGCGGACCTACCTTATACGAAGGGGAAACGGCTACCCCTTGGCGCTCTGGCGGTAGTGTAAATTTTGGAAAAAATTAACCTTTTTTATAAAACGTTACCCTTTTTTTATAAAAACGTTACCCTACGAATATTTTCTAGATCCGCCACTGCTAACGAGGAGATTGATGGGAAGCATTTCACACCTTATATAACAGATTTGGCCAACATTCACAGCAGGGAGCAAAAGGTTACTTCAAGAAAAAACACAAGTTCAAGCAAATAAGTAGATTTTAACTCGTTTACTTACTAAGGATCAATTCCGATTATGAAGAGAGAGAGAGAGATATCTTACTAAAAAGTGACTTGGCAGTTGGCCTTTTAGGTTTTGTACTCTTCTTCTTCAACTCAGCTGAAAATTTATTTTGGAAAAATAATTAACTAAGACCATGTTGATGCCATCTTACAAGTCACATTTACCAAGAATGCTTAAAAACTGATAGAAGATATATCCATTAATAAGGAAGTAAGGATTTGGTATTCATATATAATTCTATTTCCTTATAATTGGGATAAACTTTTTAGGATTAAAAAAAAAAGAAACAAATGAAGTTGTATACAAGGAGAGAGCTAGGTACCGATTCCCGGGACATGATGTTCGTTAACAATTTCGCAGTCTTTAGAGGAGAGCATCTAACTTGTATATTATAGGTCTTAATGCGTGCTCGTAAACTTCGGATGTACAATGCGAGCAAAAGAATGAAAACCAACAAAAACTTAGTGATGAAGAAAGCTGCACATTATTGATCATACATGATACATGGAGAATATTGATCTAAATATGCCATGTTAGGTTTCTACTAATTGTTCATATTTGAGACTCGGGTGAGCAGGTAAACAGATGTTATCCCATTCAATACAAGAGACAGGAGATGGGTTAATCTTTAGAACTTTTATATCAGGGACAACTTTCTGGCTACATGCCTACTGCCACACATGCAAATGTAGGAAAATAACTGGCACTAAGAGAATGCATTTAGTAGTGTGCCAAGCCCTGAACTTTCTTGCATATGAGTCAAGAGTAGTTCCTTTTGTAATTGTAACCGCAAAATGAAAATGCGGGAGCTTGAACAATGTATGTATGCATAATGTATGGTTCTTATTTATGTAATGCCATTGCCAAGCCCTAAACTTTCTTGCATATTCAGCTAGGATTATTGTCGGGCAACAGATGAAAGTTAAGATTATTAAAATCTAATATCTTTTTTTTTAATTGTTACTTAAAACCGTCCCGGACTAGTTATGACTCTCTCTTTTAAGTGTCTTAATTTAGTAGAATGTTATTTGACTAACATGTTTCCATAAAGAAAGTTAGAAATTGAATATATGAAAATATGAATTTTGAAACCGTGGTTTGATTAATAAAATTAACATTTAGTTTGATGTAAGTTAAAATGATGAATCGTGTAGCATCATAAAATATATTATTTTTATATTTTGGGGGCATCATATTGAAAACAAAAGGTAGAAGTAAAATAGTTGTAACTTGTAACAATGTGTTTTAAAAACAAATATTTAATATTTAATTTGGTACAAGCTAATATAAAAACAGAGTATTTACAGTCCACTCATTAGGATGTTATTATATATTGCGTTTTAAACCAACTTAGATTGTTATTCTTAGATGACAAACCAACTTAGAATTTTCTTAGATGACAGAAATTTAAAAACTAAAGATAAAAAAAATTCATGAGTTTTATCTCTTTAAAATTCTAATAAAATATTGTTTTGTTAAATGCCAGAAATTTAAAACTATAGATAAAGAAAAAAATATATGAGTTTTGTCTCTTTAAAATTCTAATAAAATTTATTTTATCAAGTTTTCAAGGACCTGTTAAAGATGACAGAAATTTAAAAACTAAAGATAAATAAAAAAATCATATGAGTTTTGTCTCTTTAAAATTCTAATAAAATATTGTTTAATAAGTTTTTAAAAACCTGTTAAAATATGCCATTTTGTTTTCATTCAGGAAAATGTGTCACTAATGTTTGTCATTGGCCAAAAATAACCCGACTAATTATAAACTAATGAAAATAAAATATGTATTAACCATCATGGGCGAAGGTTAATGGTTGCCCTGGGTGTCTTGACCCTCACCAATTTTTTACTCCTAGTGTAATTTTACCAAACTTTTTTAGTGTAAAATATTGAATTTTTAAAAGTCCAGCCCCTACCAATTTGAATTTTATGAGGCCGACCCACACCAAGTTTTTGTTCAAGCTTTTACGTTGATAACTATACACATAAATCTAACGACGAAATACCTAGGAGGTACTTTTTTAAAGTTTGCTTTTTGCCAAGTTAATATTCTTGTATGACTAAATGAGTGACTTAATAGATTAGAACTAAGAAAAATTATAAAAACAACTCAAAATGGATTTCTTTCTTGATTTTATATTGAGAAGTGTGATTGATTATCGGTTTATATTCTCTGCATGCACTTAACGTATGTAGCGTAGTCTCATCGTATAAACGAAAATGTTCCCATAGATTAGAAATAAGAAAAAATATGAAAACCATTCAGAATGAATTTCTTTCTTGATTTTATACTGAGAAGGTGATTTATTATTTGTTTATCATAAATTCTCTACATACGCTTCACGTATAGAGAAACCTCTTCGTATAAACAAAAATGTTTTGAACGTTGTGTATAGACTGTATATGTTCGACCTTAAGATACGACTAATGTATTTTAAGTGCATTAGTTGTGGATGAGAGACTATTCTCTTAGATACGCTTGAGCGAGTCCAATTCTAGGACACATAACATCCTTGAGGGTATCCAACAAAAAAACAGATATGTAAGTGGGCAAAAGATACAACACCATTTTTTTTCTTCTTTTTTTAACAACTAACTCACACAACCTCTAATTCTGCTCGTATATCCTAAGTCACATACAACATTGTTTTGTTACTAGGTCAAATGTATGTTACAGTTATAGTTTATCTTTGGATTATTCACCTACGACAATAAATAATCATCTTGTAGAAACCAATTTTTAAAAATTTATCTTTCATTGATATTTTTTATTTAAACGCCTCATATGAAATATAGATATTTTTAAAAGGATGAGTTTCGTATCTTTTTCCTAAGAAAGGGTTCGAAATTCCTTGAGATTAAACAAAATCCAAAAATAATGGCATATGTTTCCATGAATCCTTCTAAAAGAATGTTTGGTTCAAAATTTAAAAAAATAAACCAATTGGCAAAAAGGCATATGATCATTGTGATGCAAATAATGGTGATGCATGGGGTATAGGTTTTATTATTATTGTAACCCTTGTGTTGTGGGTTGTCTTGTCCCCTTAATTTCCTTTCTAATAATAGCAAAAGTTGCATTTCCATCTCTATGGTTTAAAAGAATACTTACGAAAATTATACGACTTCTAAAATTTCACATAAAAAAGTATGATATTTTATTAAACGTCTTTAAAAGATATCAATGAAAAATACACTATTGATGTTTAATTTTGATTTATTAGTTTTGACTAGCTCTCTTATGTTCGCTAGCTACCATGGTTTGATCTAAAGTGAGTAAAGAAAGTGATAACTGAAAAGGCGAAACAGAATAACAGAATTAATTGAGAAACCGACACCCAGTGTGAGCCAGGGTCATTTGACCCGACACCCAATACTTGGGTCAGTCGAGTCATGTTACTTGTACACTTTTTTGTTGATTATTGAACATAACATCTGATTAAGGGTGAAATGGATGCTTCCTAATTAGGAGTTGTAAACTTTTCCCCTAATAATCTAATGTCATGTCAACTTCCCTCTTCATTTCTTATTTTGCACTCAAACACTAGAGTGTTCTCCAATGACGAGTGATATAAATTTTAATAGATAAATATGTGTTTGGTTGAAAGAGAGTGAGGACCCACCATTAACTCCTCTCTCTCTCTCCTCTTCCCCAAATCAGTGAGTATAACCCGAATCAAAGTCAATCACCCACTCAAACAAGGGTGGCGGTGTATTCCCCACACGGTGAAACCCTATACCGAAACCACTTACCAAACCCGCCCCTATCACCCTTATTTTCTTTAGCAATACGAATAATCAATGTCACACCCACTTTGGTTGGATTTATACATTCGAAACCTAACTACTGACTAAAGTCTCAAAGATTAAATAAAAAGCTAACTACTTTGCTTGGGTTTTCCGTTGCACAACTTTGGTTGGATTTCCTTTACATATTTACGTAAAAAAAATAACTACTTTTTAAAAGCATTAAATTAATTAATTATATTATATTATATTATATTATAATTCTTTTTAAATGTCATGCATTCCCTTTCAGATAGGCAATTGAGACTATGTTTTGTAGAGGTGTGATATGTGAAAAAAAGTGTCACACAGACACCATGTAAGGAGTGAGGCTTTCACATTTCACATAATAAGTTATGTTATGGTGATGTGAAATGTAAGAGATTGAAATGTACAAATTAAATAAAAAATAATGTTTAAAGAATAAGAGTGTGTGATGTGTGGCAGGCCCATAAAATGTGAAATGGAAGGGCTTCAGCGCCCCCACAACACAATGCCTGAAGTAGGGTTGTTTTCGAATTTTTTTTTTAAATTAGGCCCTGGCGAAATAAAAAAAAAACCCTTGCCCTACCGTCATAATATAAACTCATCAATCAGAAGTAAAAACCCATAGTATGATATTAATTGTTATAAAATAAAAAAACAATGTAGGGTAGGTATATTCGAATGTGTAAAAACGTTACGTTGCAAAGGTATATGTCACAATGTGAACCGGCTTGGCTTAAATGAAATTTATACTGAAACATACATAAAAATAAGTATGTCGCAAAGGTATATTTGTAATGTGAAAAAACGTTACGCAAAAGAAAACTTTACGAAAATGTAAAGAAAAATATCATGTTGTATGGTTATGTACCACGAAGGCATGGAGGAACAATGTAGCTTAAAGGTTTAATGTTTGGTTTGAGTTTTATGTATACTTAGAAAGGATCAAAGCACTTGTAAAAAGTACCAAGTCCATATTTAAATGTTTAAACAAATAAAATAATTAAAATACAATGATGTAGCTTTTTTATCTAACTAAAATAAACTATAAAAAATACAATTCATCGTGAAATAAAATAAAAAGAAGATGATTAATTAATAAAAACACTTATAAGGAATAATAATAATAATAATAATAATAATAATAATAATATAATAATAAAAATAATAAAAAGTAGGGTCTACATATTCACACACCCACTTGCCTATTTAGACACCCTTTAGACGGGGCGTCTAGGATTATTTTTCTCCGACCACATTCCTGCACCGTATAACGTCAAATCAATCAATCAGACGAGGCGTCTAGCAGTAGACGGAGTAGAAGACGACCAGGCCAAGACGGGGCATCTAGAGCTAGACGACCCGTCTTGAATGTTGTGCTCTGCATGCATGTCAGCCAAGTTGCAAAGTGATACGCCTTGTCTAGGTCTAGACGGGGCGTATATGTCGTTCTTAAATAGAGCCATGTAGAGCATTTCTGTCGCAGAAATTTTTCGATTCGTCTCGGAATTCTCTCGACTTCTTCTTTGGCTTATATTACTTCCTCTGATATCATTCAATGCATGTCGGTAAATTAGTAAAGTGATACGCCCCGCGTAGGCGTTAGACGGGGCGTCTATTTCTTTGTTAAATAGACCCATGCAGAGCATTTGATGTCGCATAAAACTTTCAATTCGTCGTTGTAATTCTGTTTGTCGTGAACTTTGACTTGTATTACTTCATCATGATACCATCCAAAGGTGGTGAAATGTCATTAAACTAGAACGGTCATCGGTCCTGAAGTCAAACGGTAACATTATTAGGTTAAACTAGTTGTTGTTTTAATTATTTACTAACGGTGATATCGTTGTTAGGGGGAGAGCGGTGTTCCCAATTCTAACGACCAAGAGGAGGATGTGTCTAGTGTACAAGACATTATTCGTGATGGTGGAGGATATGGTGGTGAGGCACCGCAGGCACTCCGTATCTCGCGGAGATCGTTTGAAAAACGGCTAAGGTTACACAGTGAGTATAATACATATTTACCCAATAGAGATCAGCCTTATATATTTTGGAAAAAGTATTGGAGGGATGGTTTCCAGCGTGCAAATTTGTATCTCAATCGACTATACGTCAAAGAGTGTCTTGTGCTGAATCGAAGACTGTAACCGAAGGGAAACTCGAGGAGTAAATGCAGGTAAATGAGAAATACTGTCATTTTTTAAATATATATGGTTTTTGTTTGCGTAATAGAGTGTGTTGTGGTTTAACATAGTGATATGTTGTTGAACTTATTTCAGGTGTTTCTACAGCACCTAAGAATCTCAGTCATCGTCTGATGATTAGTCCTGGTCAACCACGGTCAAGAAAGCAAGAACAATGGCTCAATCTTTTTATGTTTAATACGATTTATTTGTATAAATAATACAAAGATTTTTTTAATACAATAAAAAAACTTTTGGTATAACTAATAGGATTTTATTTACTTAATTTGAACTTTGATATAAGTCGACATTCCTTCAGTACACCCAAGGCACACAAAGCTTTGTATCTAAAAACAACAAACTCGGGTATTGACAAACAGAGGGTAATTATACTCTCCGAGCTCTCACGTCCAACCGTCGGCACCGGCAGATGACGAAATGTCAATACTGCCCGTGGCAACGGTTGGGCATGAGAGCTCGGATACTATGATTACCGGCTATTTGTCAACACCCGAGTTTGTTGGTTTTTAGATACAAAGCCTATCTAAAAACCAACAAACTCTGGGTATTGATAAACAACAGCAATTATACTCTCTGAGCTCTCACGTCCAATCGTCGGCACCGGCAGACGACAAAATGTCGATACTATCGGTGGCGACGGTGGGACGTGAGAGCTCGGAGAGTATAATTGTTGGTCAATACACGAGTTTGTTGGTTTTTAGATAGGCTTTGTACGATTTAAAAAAACTATACAAAGGCCATCTAAAAACCAACAAACTCTGGGTATTGAGAAACAACAACAATTATACTCTCCGTGCTCTCACGTCCCACCATCGGCACGGCAGACGACGAACTGTCGTACTGCCGGTGGCGACGGTGGGACGTGCGAGCTCGGAGAGTATAATTGCCGTCTGTTTGTCAATACCCGGAGTTTGTTGGTTTTTAGATACAAAGCAATCTAAAAATCAACAAACTCCGGGTATTGACAAACAACAGCAATTATACTCTCCGAGCTCTCACGTCCAACCGTCGGCACCGGCAGACGACAAAATGTCGATACTGCCGGTGGCGACGGTGGGACGTGCGAGCTCGGAGAGTGTAGTTGCTAGTCAATACCCGGAGTTTATCGGTTTTTAGATAGGCTTTGTACGGTTTATAAAAACCATACAAAGGCCATCTAAAAACCAACAAACTCTGGTATTGAGAAACAACAACAATTATACTCTCTGAGCTCTCACGTCCCACCGTCGGCACCGGCAGACGACGAACTGTCGGTACTGCCGGTGGCGACGGTGGGACGTGCGAGCTCGGAGAGTATATTGCCGTCTGTTTGTCAATACCCGGAGTTTGTTGGTTTTTAGATACAAAGCCGATCTAAAAACCAACAAACTCCGGGTATTGACAAACAACAGCAATTATACTCTCCGAGCTCTCACGTCCAACCGTCGGCACCGGCAGACGACAAAATGTCGATACTGCCGGTGGCGACGGTGGGACGTGCGAGCTCGGAGGGTGTAATTGCTAGTCAATACCCGGAGTTTGTCGGTTTTTAGATAGGCTTTGTACGGTTTTAAAAAACAAAGGCCATCTAAAAACCAACAAACTCTGGGTATTGAGAAACAACAGCAATTATACTCTCTGAGCTCTCACGTCCCACCGTCAGGGACCGGCAGACGACGAACTGTCGGTACTGCCGGTGGCGACGGTGGGACGTGCAAGCTCGGGAGTATAATTGCCGTCTGTTTGTCAATACCCGGAGTTTGTTGGTTTTTAGATACAAAGCCGATCTAAAAACCAACAAACTCCGGGTATTGACAAACAACAGCAATTATACTCTCCGAGCTCTCACGTCCAACCGTCGGCACCGGCAGTTGACGAAATGTCGATACTGCCGGTGGCGACGGTGGGACTGCGAGCTCGGAGAGTGTAATTGTTGGTCAATGCCCGGAGTTTGTCGGTTTTTAGATAGACTTTGTATGGTTTATTTGTTGTGCCTTTGGTGTCCTGGTAGAATGTCGGCTTAAATCAAAGTTCAAATTAAGTAAATAAAATCCTATTAGTTATACAAAAAAAATTTTATATACACGGGTCGTCTAAACCTAGACGGCCGTCTTGGTCTGGCAAGAAGACCAATCTACCCCGGGTTTGTTGGCCGTTTAGGCTAAACTCAGGTGCAAAATAGTCATATTATCAAGGCATAGACTGGTCGACTAGACCTAGACGACCCGTCTAGTTTGAGTGGGATCTTTATCCCTGGTAAAAAACGAATTTAAATTTTAAATCGTAAATTACCATTACCCCTGAACCGCCGACCGTCTAGGCCTAATTCAGGGGTAAAATAGTAATTAACCACCTGAGAGTTTCACAGCTCAGCATGGTTAATTACCATTTTGCCCCTGAATTAGGCCTAGGCGGGGACAGTTCAGGGGTAAAAAGGTAATTCGCAGCCTAGACGACCCGTCTAAGAGTCATATATGACCCGCAACCTAGACGACCCGAGGCAGACGACACACACCCAAACACACTCAAACATACACACACATACGTATTCGACTGTATCCGGACCGTATTTTTGCCAAATCAAGCATCTCTGGTACGTATTTTCACCTGTACTTCAATATACTTTAATGTATTATGCATTTAGATCATAGGTTGTATGTGAATTTGATGATTTTTGGGGTTTAAGGGCTGTCATCTTCGAGTTGTTGGGTTCTGTGAAGAACAAGACGGGGCGTCTAGCCCTAGACGACCCCGATAGACGACCCTAATTTTTTTGTTAACTTCTATAATTTTTTGATTTGTTTGTTTAAAATTACTAATATAATCGCATGTTAGTTATGGACGAGATTGGAGATCCGCTTCACAGGGACCCACATCCGCATGGTCTGCGACGGGCCCCGCCAGCGCCGGTTGATCCGCTCCAAGGCCACCCCTATCTCGAGTTTCCGCCCGACACCGAGGCCGCCCGTTTTTGCGGGAAGCTACGGCGGATGCACGTCGGATCGCACTCGGTGGTCGACTGGGATACGATCGAGGCGATTGGTGAGACGCCGAGACTGCGTTTCTTCATTCATGTTGATTCCCCGTGGCACCGTCTATTTGACTTAGCTGGCACGCCGAGTTATAGGGAGCTGCTCGTCGAGTTCCTGTCGACCTTCTCGTTCCACCCTCCACGGGTCGACCAGCCGCTTGCCCAGCCACAGGGTCATCCCCCTCCGCCTGAGGTTTCATTCAGGCTCGCTGGTGTGTGGCGTTCGATGACGCTTGCGGAGTTTGCCGTTCATAGCGGCATATACCTGCAGGAGGAGATTGCCACCGATATTTATACGGAGGGGCTAGTGGCGGTGGATAGACCCACTCTATTGGGATTTTGAGGGTAGTCGCAGTCCCTGACACTTGGGAGCATGTCCGGGCGAAGGGGAGGATTTCTCACGTTGTCGACCTGCTGTACAGGTACGTACGTTTATTACATTATTGTTTGATTATTAATTATTTGAATTAATTTACGTATTTCGCTAATATAATGTGCAGGTATCTACATCGGATGCTCGCTACGTCTATTACCGCTCGCGGACACAGCCGTGAGTGGTGTACGAGCACCGATTTATTTTTTTACTATTCTCTTTTGTACAGGAGGCCGTGCGCGCTTGCGCACGGTCTCGCCCAGTACTTCGCCTCCGCTCATCACCGGCAGGAG
The DNA here is from genome assembly GCA_947069175.1 of Scalesia atractyloides. Classification (NCBI taxonomy): domain Eukaryota; kingdom Viridiplantae; phylum Streptophyta; class Magnoliopsida; order Asterales; family Asteraceae; genus Scalesia; species Scalesia atractyloides. Next base: position 95,001,428 of record CAMTDV010000008.1, read on the forward strand.
CGCGGCTTTTTGTACGGCGGGGCGTATGTCACCGTCATAGCCAGGTCGTTGGGTCTTGTGCCGGAGGCGGACCCGCACTTGCAGCCGGCCATACCGTCCACGCGGATGGTTTTCAGGCCTGGATGAGGCTAGTGAAGAGGTTCGACATGCTCGGCGAGGGTTTAAAAGCCGCGAAGATGAGCCATGGATTCCGGAACCGCTGCCAGATCAGTTCGATCCAGTCCATCAGCCGGCAGATGAGGCAGCGGTAGTCCAGGACCCTCCAGTTGATTTTGGCGGACCGGCACCGCCACCGCCGCCACCACCTCACGGGGCGCCTCAGTTTCCGCAGCACGTCCTTCCAGGTCATGCCGCGGGGGTTGCGGCATACCCGCGCTTACGAGCCGACGTCGACAGGCTTATGGATCTCATGGGATGGGTGGTCCGGGAGATGCAGGATAGACGTGAGAGAGACGGGTTAACTCCCATACCGCTCCCACCACCTCGAGCACCACATTAGCAGCAACAGCCGCAGATGCCAGATCCCGATCCTGACTCCGAGGCCGACTCGTATGCATAGACATTTTGTATTTACTTTTCAGTTGTACAGATAAATATTGTTTTGGTTGTACAAATTTATGTTATATATGTTATATTGAACTTTGTTTTCAGTTATTCGATTCAGTTATTCGATTACTTGATGATTGTTTGTGTTAAATCGACATTGAAATGTAATACGGAAACAACATACACTTGTTGCATTCATCTTAAAATGTTGAAACGGTATTAAATTTTAGTATTATATTTTTTTAAATATAATGTAAAAACAATTAAATATATAAATGATTGAAAAACATAACTCATTTTTTGTACAACAAACAAAACTTTTTAAAAACCTAAAAAAAATCAACATACAACAACAACCAATTTACCTCACCCAAATACTATTTTTTTTCAATCTCCCCACCAAAACACCCATTTTCCAACCAAAAAAACACAACATCCTAGACGGGTCGTCTAGGTCGAGACGGCCCGTTTAAACACTAAAATCTATGGGCCCTGCCAGGTACTTGCTGACTCCTCAAAATCAGTGCTATACGGGGTGTCTAGGCCTAGACGACCTGTCTAAGGCCCAGTGGTGTCTAAATAGACAGCAGGGGTGTGTGAATAGATTGAGCATAAAAGTAACTCAATGTCTATCTAGTAGGGATCTGGCTCATGTAGTCAGTCTATGTGAGTGACTTTTAGTTTTTAACCATATTTATTTTAATGGTCAACTAAATTAACTTATAAGCATCCTGGGATGCTCTTAATCAAGTAAATGCATCTCCTCCTCTATAAAAGTCAGAGTTAGATACATACTTGAGCCACTAAGCCACCAGTTTCGGGGAAAATATGTCGTCTAAAGGCCTACTGCGGTAAAACTTGGTTCGGCTCAGTTTCAAACTGGCGACCTTCAAAAAGGTCTAGTTTTAAACTTTATTGCTACAACTAATATCATTTAAAAGTGATAGCTAGTGAAAATTAAACTTTGAGACGTGAAGTAATGAAAATAATGGCTCAAGTAGTCATTCTATGAGAGTGACTTTTAGTTTTCAGCCATTCATTTTAAAATAGTTTTTAAACATTATCTTTCTTATTCTTTCTTTGAAGTCTTCGTTTCAGAGAACCAAAACCAGGTAAATCGCCGATCGGAATAACTTTTAACTCTTCTGTTCTCACTCTTTTCTCTCTTTTATTCTCGCACTAACAGACCTCGCCTTAACGAAGCTCCGCCATTACCAGGCCGTCTTACGTTTTTAAGGATTTTTTTTGTGATTTTTATACTTTGCTTTGATATATACTTGAAATTGTTATGTAGGTCACTCTAGGTATGGACCTGGACCAACTGGTGGTATTATTGGTTAAAAAAGAAGTTGATGGTAGTTAGGGGTGGTTCACATGTGGGTAAAGGTGAGGTTACGGTGGCCGAAGATTGTTATTTAATAATGCTAATAATAATAACATTATTAAACATAAAGATACTATATAATAAAAAGGAACCATTCAATCCGTTTATTTTTAAATAAAGATTCAACCCTTAAATTAGTTCTTAGGCCGGGGTGTGAGCACGGGATATCCTACTCGGCTCGAAGGTTTTGAGAGACACCGAAGTTGAGGGGCAGTGGTTTTTGTATACCATTGCGTCACATCATGTTTTCATCCCGTTTCGGCTTCCTCTCCATCCCGCATCTTTTGTGTTGCTTTTTCTAGGCGGCACCATCATCCCGCTTCCGACGTGAAATCTTCATCTCTCTGCCACCTCACCCTCTCTCACCACCACCACCACATCACCCATCCCCGGCAGCACCTTCCCGTCCCGTGCCGAATCCACACCCACGATCCTTATGTGTTATAAACTAACCTTAACGGGAAATAGTGAAGAAACACAAGTCTAATTCGAGAGGATTAAACAAATGCCCAAGCCGACTAAATCAAACCATACATTAGTACATATATATATATATCTAGTTAAATTAAATCAATGCTTGGTCAAGCACTTAAACTACATATTAAGCATATCAAACATGTAAAAAGGGAAGGATAGGGTGGTGTGGTGTTTGATTTGTAAATGAAATTAAAATACGTAAAGGTTTGAAATTAAAGAAAAAGTGAGAGAGAACTATGGTCGTTTTTAAATTTGTGGGGCTAGGTTAGTAGAAGGTCCTTTTTTTAAACTCGCTTTAGAGTGCGTTAAAGACTTGTATACTATGTGTTTTAGTGACTTGTATATCGTATGTATTTATAATTATAATTTTAAGTATTTTCCAAAGTAGTAATTAGGCCTAATAATAAAAATATAATATTTAAAATTTGAAAACATTAATTTATATCACTTTTACATCCCTTTTATTTCTTTTATACAATACTTTAATATATGTATATTATTTTACTAGTAAAGTATTTAATTTTATAATAAATTATACAAAATTTTATAAATAATTTGATTTGGTATGAAATTATTTGATTTTGAAAAATAAATGTAAAAACGTAGTGATGATATGAAAATTTAAATATTTGTAAGGATGTTTACAAGTGCTGAAATAAAAATAAGTATTTTTGAAGTATGAATGGGTGTATGGTATGTAATTTTTTTTGAATGATCAACAAAAGCTTGGCCACCCGGGTAAACCTAATGGCAAAAGGTTATCCACGTCCAAGAAGACAGTTAGCGCTTGTGACCCAGCCCATCATCATTCCAAAGGAAACCCATCACCTGAAAGCCTACTGTGATAAGATCTCTTGCTCAACCCAAAGCTATTATACTCCATGCAAGACTCAAATCAATGATTTCCACTTTAGAAGGTAAGGAAGTTGCTAATGTACTAGAAGACCATTATTATTATTATTCTACCCGGGTAAACCTAATAGCAAAAGATTATCCACGTCCACGAACTTAGTTAGCGATTGTGACCCAGCCCACCATCATTCCAAAGAAAACCCATCAAAGGTGGGCCCTGCGATAAGATCTTTAGTTCAACCCAAAGCTATTTTCCTCCATGCAAGACTCAAATCAATGATCTCCACTTTAGAATGTAAGGAAGTTGCTAATGTACTAGAAGACTATTATTATTATTGTTGTTGTAAATGTAAATAATTTGATTTTGAAAAATAAATGTAAAAAGGTAGTGATGATATGGAAAATTAAATATTTGTAAGGATGTTTACAAGTACTAAAATAAAAATAAGTGTTTTTGAAGTATGAGTGGGTGTATGGTATGTAATTTTTTTGGAATGATCAACAAAAGCTTGGCCATCCAGGTAAACCTAATGGCAAAAGGTTATTCACGTCCAAGAAGACAGTTAGCGCTTGTGACCCAGCCCACCATCATTCCAAAGGAAACCCATCACCTGAAGGCCTACTGTGATAAGATCTCTGGCTCAACCCAATGCTATTTTGCTCCATGCAAGACTCAAATCAATGATCTCCACTTTAGAAGGTAAGGAAGTTGCTAATGTACTAGAAGACCATTATTATTATTATTCTACCTGGGTAAACCAAATGGCAAAAGATTATCCACGTCCACGAACACAGTTAGCGCTTGTGACCCAGCCCAGCATCATTCCAAAGGAAACCCATCACCTGAAGGCCTACTGTGATAAGATTTCTAGTTCAACACAAAGTAATTTTCCTCCATGCAAGACTCAAATCAATGATCTCCACTTTAGAATGTAAGGAAGTTGCTAATGTACTAGAAGACCATTATTATTATTATTATTGTTGTTGTTGTTGTAAATGTAAATAATTTGATTTTGAAAAATAAATGTAAAAAGGTAGTAATGATATGGAAATTTAAATATTTGTAAGGATGTTTACAAGTACTAAAATAAAAATAAGTGTTTTTGAAGTATGAGTGGGTGTATGGTATGTAATTTTTTTGGAATGATCAACAAAAGCTTGGCCACCCGGGTAAACCTAATGCCAAAAGGTTATTCACGTCCACGAACACAGTTAGCGCTTGTGAACTAGCCCACCATCATTCCAAAGGAAACCCATCACCTAAAGGCCTACTGTGATAAGATCTCTGGCTCAACCCAAAGCTATTTTACTCTATACAAGATTCAAATCAATGATCTCCACTTTAGAAGTTAAGGAAGTTGCTAATGTACTAGAAGACCATTATTATTATTATTTGTTATTATTATTATTAATAGTAGTAGTAGTATATATTATTATTATATTAATTATTATTATTATTATTAATTAAATATAAATGTAAATAATTTGATTTTGAAAAATAAATGTAAAAAGGTAGTAATGATATGGAAATTTAAATATTTGTAAGGATGTTTACAAGTACTGAAATAAAAATAAGTGTTTTTGAAGTATGAGTAGGTGTATGGTATGTAATTTTTTTGGAATGATCAACAAAAGCTTGGCCACCCGGGTAAACCTAATGGCAAGAGGTTATCCACGTCCAAGAAGACAGTTAGCGCTTGTGACCCAGCCCACCATCATTCCAAAGGAAACCCATCACCTGAAGGCCTACTGTGATAAGATCTCTAGCTCAACCCAAAGCTATTTTGCTCCATGCAGGACTTAAATCAATGATCTCCACTTTAGAAGGTAAGGAAGTTGCTAATGTACTAGAAGACCATTATTATTATTATTCTACCCGGGTAAACCTAATGGCAAAAGATTATCCACGTCCACGAACGCAGTTAGCGCTTGTGTCCCAGCCCACCATCATTCCAAAGGAAACTCATTACCTGAAGGCCTACTGTGATAAGATCTCTAGTTCAACCCAAAGTAATTTTCCTCCATGCAAGACTCAAATTAATGATCTCCACTTTAGAATGTAAGGAAGTTGCTAATGTATTAGAAGACCATTATTATTATTATTATTATTATTATTATTATTTGTTGTTGTTGTTGTTGTTGTTGTAAATGTAAATAATTTGATTTTGAAAAATAAATGTAAAAAGGTAGTGATGATATGGAAATTTAAATATTTGTAAGGATGTTTACAAGTACTAAAATAAAAATAAGTGTTTTTGAAGTATGAGTGGGTGTATTGTATGTAATTTTTTTGGAATGATTAACAAAAGCTTGGCCACCCGGGTAAACCTAATGGCAAAAGGTTATCCACGTCCACAAACACAGTTAGCGCTTATGACCTAGCCCACCATCATTCCAAAGGAAACCCATCACCTAAAGGGCTACTGTGATAAGATCTCTGACTCAATCCAAAGCTATTTTACTCCATACAAGACTCAAATCAATGATCTCCACTTTAGAAGGTAAGGAAGTTGCTAATGTACTAGAAGACCATTATTATTATTATTTGTTGTTGTTATTATTATTATTATTATTATTATTATTATTATTATATTATTAGTATTATATTATTATTATTATTATTATTGTTACTATTATTATTATTATGAAATATAAATGTAAATAATTTGATTTTGAATAATAAATGTAAAAAGGTAGTAATGATATGGAAATTTAAATATTTGTAAGGATGTTTACAAGTGCTGAAATAAAAATAAGTGTTTATGAAGTATGAGTTGTGTATGTAATTTTTTTTGAATAATCAACAAAAGCTTGGCCACTCGGGTAAACTTAATGGCAAAAGGTTATCCTTGTCCACGAACACAGTTAGCGCTTGTGACCTAGCCAACCATTATTCCAATGAAAACACATCACCTAAAAGCCTACTGTGATAAGATCTCTGGCACAACCAAAGCTATTTTACTCCATACAAGACTCAAATCAATGATCTCCACTTTAGAAGGTAAGGAAGTTGCTAATGTACTAGAAGACCATTATTATTATTATTTGTTGTTGTTATTATTATTGTTATTATTATTATTATTATTAGTATTAGTAGTAGTATTATTATTATTATTATTATTATTATTATTACTATTATTAGTATTAGTATTATAATTATTACTATTATTATTATTATTAAATATAAATGTAAATAATTTGATTTTTAAAAATAAATATAAAAAGGTAGTGATGATATGGAAATTTAAATATTTGTAAGGATGTTTACAAGTGCTGAAATAAAAATAAGTGTTTTTGAAGTATGAGTGGTGTATGGTATGTAATTTTTTTTTTGAATAATCAACAAAAGCTTGGCCACCCGGGCAAACTTTATGGCAAAAGGTTATCGATGTCCACGAACACAGTTAGCGCTTGTGGCCCAGCCCACCATCGTTCCAAATGAAACCCATCACCTGAAGGCCTATTGTGATAAGATCTCTGGCTTAACCCAAAGCTATTTTGCTCCATGCAAGACTCAAATCAATGATCTCCACTTTAGAAGGTAAGGAAGTTGCTAATGTACTAGAAGACCATTATTATTATTATTATTATTATTATTATTATTATTTGTTGTTGTTGTTATTATTATTTGTTATTTGCCAATTGTCAATTGTCATTGTTATGATTGTTGTTGTTATGTTATTGTTGTTGTTGTTATTCTTGTTATTGTTATTATTGTTATTATTATTACTACTATTATTATTATTAATTATTGTTATTATTGCTACTGTTGCTGCTCCTGCTGCTACTGTTGCTACTACCGATTGAATTCCCGTCGCGAAGCGCGGGAGAATGTTACTAGTCAGTTGTATGATATACAAGTGACTGAGCATGTTTTTAAGTGTTTAAGTACTTTTAGCATTTTGCATTGAATATAGCCTTAAAAGCGGAAAATAAAACGGGTGTGTGATAGAAGATGGAATAGGTTTTCTAAAACTCTTTAATTGTCTTTTAGAGTTATTATAAACTCTTTAATTATTATTTTACCCAAGTCGTTTCATGAAATAAACACTTGAACTTTTTCCAAGTTACAACTTACAAGGTATCTTAAAAAAGCTGTATCACTGTGTGATCATGTTGGTTTTTCTTTAGATACACTTATTTGCTTTTAACTTTGTGATGAATTTTGTGAATCAAAAGCCAAAACAACATAATTAAAAATAAAAGTCATCCTTTTTAATATACAACTTTGTTTGTAGCTTAAAAAAGAAAAAAATCGAAGAATTCTAGTAAAAACTTGTATTTTCTTTAAGAAATTTCACAAGTTACATCAAGAACCAACAATAGATGTGAACTCATGATGGATAAAATAATGAACCAACGAAGAAAAAAAAGTAGATAACAGATGGCGTCTTGACTCTTGACGAAGTTAATTAATGCAAAGGAATCGAAAATCAAAGAAGAAATAGATGGTCTATCTGTTAAAATCAGAGTTTCAGAAAAGGCTACCGAACAAGACTCATTCATTCATAATTTGTGTGTATTGTTTTGATTACAAGTGCAGGGTATTTAAAAGCTTTACAAGAGAGACATAAAGAAGGAAAGGATTGAATTGCATAATGTCTGGCTGCTGCTGATCCGGCTGTTGATTTGCTGGTCATCACAGCTGTTGATTGGCTGTTGATTAGCTGCTGTTGATTAGCTGTTGATTAGCGGGGATTTGCTCTTGAGGTTTGACTTTCCTTTCTAACACTCCCCCTCAAGTTGAGTAGTGGGGTTTCCAATACACAACTTGTCTAAGCATTCGCCTAAGACTCTCCCACTGACAGCCTTTGTTAGTATGTCTGCTAATTGATCTTTTGATCGAACAAATGGTAGTTTAATTGTACCATCTTCTAATTTTTCTTTGATGAAGTTCCTATCAACTTCTACGTGTTTAGTTAGATCATGTTGTACTGGGTTTTCTGAAATCTGAATTGCAGCTTTATTATCACACATAATCTTGCTCGTTTCTCTTGAAGGAAAGCCAATCTCGGCTAAGAGTCTTCGCATCCATATGGCTTCTGTTAGACCTCGAGCTATACCTCTAAATTCAGCCTCTGCACTTGAGAGAGCAACCACCTTTTGTTTTTTACTTCTCCAAGTGACAAGATTCCCCCCAACTAGAGCAAAGTAGCCTGCTGTTGACCTCCGACTTCCCTTATCTCCTGCCCAGTCTGCATCAGTATAGATTTGAACATTTAGGTGTCCATGTGATTGAAACAGGACCCCATGACCCACTGTTCCTTTGAGGTATCTAATAATTCTCCAAACTGCTTCCATATGTGATTCTTGAGGCTGGTGCATGAACTGACTTACCACCCCTACAGCATATGCAATGTCTGGGCGAGTATGTGAGAGATATATTAGTTTTCCCACCAGCCGTTGATATCTCTCTTTGTTTGCTAACTTTGCTCCTTCCTCCATATAGAGTTTTTGGTTTACGCTCATAGGAGTATCTGCTGGTTTGCAATCTATCATTCCAATCTCTGCCAACAAGTCTAAGATATACTTCTTTTGACTAATGAAAATTCCTTGTTTGACCTTAGTACTTCAATTCCGAGGAAATACTTCAGCCTGCCCAAGTCTTTCATTTCAAATTCGGCAAATAAGTTTTTTTTTAGTTTTCCCATTTCTTCTTTATCATTCCCTGTAATGATCATATCATCTACATAGATAATTAGACAGGTTACGAATTTTCCCCTTTTTTTGAGAAACAAAGTATGATCGGCGTTACTTTGTTTATATCCAAATTTTTTCATAGCTATGGTAAATCTGCCAAACCAAGCCCGGGGAGATTGCTTCAAACCATAAAGAGATTTCTTCAGACGGCAAACTTCTCCTGACCTGAAATCTTTTGTGAATCCTGGAGGAGCATCCATGAATACCTCTTCATCTAGATCCCCGTGTAGAAATGCATTTTTTACATCAAACTGTTGAAGTGGCCACCCTTCATTTGCGGCTATCGAGAAAAGGACCCTAATTGTGTTCATTTTTGCAACTGGGGAAAATGTTTCAGCGTAATCAATCCCATGTGTCTGGGTATACCCTTTTGCTACCAGTCGGGCTTTATATCTCTCAATTGTACCGTCTGGTTTATACTTAATCGTATAGACCCAACGGCACCCCACGGATTTCTTTCCCGACGGAAGAGTACACTTTTCCCAAGTGTTGTTCCTGATTAAGGCTTCCATTTCTGTTTCCATTGCTTCCTTCCAATGTTTAGACTTTAAGGCTTGATCTACGTTTGTAGGAGTTTCCTCAGAGTAAACAGATGAGATAAACGCTTTGGCTTCCTTAGTGAGATTTCCATTAGCTACATTAGCTATAGGATAACTAGACCTCCTTGGTTCTTTTCCAGGAGAATACCGTTTCGGAGGAACCCCTCTGTTTGTTCTAGGGGGTAACACATATCTTGATGATGTTTCTTCGTGTGTGGATTCTTCTTGTATGGATTCATCTGCCTGTACACTTTCAGCTTGTTCTGTGGCAGTTGCATGGTTAGAAGTATTGGCATCTTCGGAGTCATTAGAAACTCCAAAAGTATCACCAGACTGAATAGGGTGAGTATTACTTACCTCGGGTACCAGGTTAGGAGGAACATTAGGGCCTTCAGTGGCACTGAAATTGTATTCTGGTGACTCTGTAGTTGGTACATAGGGAACATATTTCAACCAACTTAGTGTGTCTGAGCATTCCTTCTCCCCCTGACCACTGAGTTGGGAATAGTAATACTCGGTTTCAAGAAAGTCACAGTTTATTGTGGTGAACATATGACGTGTCTTTGGGTTATAACATCTGTATCCCTTTTGATTTATTCCATACCCAACAAAGACACATTTTTCAGCACAAGGATCAAGTTTGGTTCGATCTGATTTAGGTATGTGAACAAAAGCGGTACATCCAAAGATTCGTGGTTGAAGGGTAAGGACTGAGGGAAGTTTAAAAAAATTTGAAAGGGTGTGTAACGGGGTGTTAAGTTTTAGGATTTTTGTTGGGAGTCGGTTGAGAAGATAGGTAGCAGTAGCAAGGGCTTCAGGCCAAAAAAGTTTGGGGACCTGGGATTCAATTAGGAGGGCTCGTGTCATTTCCAGCAAAATGCGATTTTTCCTTTCAGCGACACCGTTTTGTTCTGGGGTGTTTGGGCATGTGGTTTGGTGGATTATTCCTTTGTTTTGAAAAAACAATTTAAAGGAGGTATTAACAAACTCACCGCCATTATCGGATCGAAAGATTTGGATGTTTGTTTGAAATTGGGTTTGGATCATGGCGTAAAACATAGTGAATTTTTCAAAGACTTCGGATTTGTTTTTTAAAAAATAAACCCAGGTCATTCGGGTACAATCATCAACGAACATCACGAAGTAGCGAAGGTTTTGCCCCCCAAGAACGGGGGCAGGGCCCCACACATCAGAATGAATTAATGAAAATGGTAAAGCAACTTTAGTGTTATTGGGCTTAAAAGTTTTCCTGTGGCTCTTTGCTAAAACGCATGTTTCACAATTTGACAAGGAATTAACTGGAAACAGTTTTGGAAATAAAATATGTAAATAACTTGTAGAGGGATGACCTAATCTTCGGTGCCACAACCATGCTTCTCGTTCCGATGTACCATGAGTTAACATCACGGCACCATTTTGAGTTACTTCGTCCACATAATATAACCCTTGACTTTCAGTGCCACGCCCAATGATCGCTCCCGTCCTGATATCCTGTAAAATGCAAAACGTAGGGTACATTAGAACAATACAGTTGAGTTCTTTAGTGACGTGGCTAATGGAAAGTAGTTTATGTGACAACGAGGGAACATAAAGGCAATTAGAGATTTTTATTGTGGGTGAGATCTCAATCGTCCCTCCCGATTTTACATCCATTATCCCTCCGTTTGCCGTTTGAATATGTGTTCTTATTGGTTTAGTTGTTGAGATAATATCCGATGACTCATAAGTCATTGTGTCGGTTGCGCCACAATCGAATATCCATCGTTTTTGTTTTTCATGATATTTTGGGGCCATATTAGCATTCCCATATTTTCTAGGGACCAAATATGACATAACCACATTTGGGTTATAAACCCACGGATTATCCGCCCCATATATCATACGGTTACCTTCTTCTTCTTTACCATCGCCATTACCTAACCCTTCTTCTCCGCCGCATGTTGCGTCGGCCATCCCGCCGAAACCCGCCCTACTCCGGCTTCCATCTCCTGGAACCTCTCGGTTGCCGGTGCTGGGTGATCTGCCTTTCTCGTGAGCAGTGGCCTTTGTGCCCTTCTTGTCAGACCACCAATCGGGATATCCGACGAGTCTGAAACATTGTTCCTTTGTATGCTTAGTCATGCCACAGTGGTCGCATTTGAGATGAGTTTTGTCATCTCTGTTTACTGATCCAGTTCTTTTTCCGTCAAACCGTCGGAGCCCTTTCGATGCAAGTCCTGCTCCTTCCACTTCTGAGGCTATTAGACCTGCTGCGATGCCCTGTGCGTCATTGAGAGGTGTTCCGAGAAGTTTTTGGTGAGCGGCCTCCTTGCGAACAGTGGCATACGCGGCTTCTGCAGTCGGAAGAGGTTCTGACCGGAGTATTTCCCTTTTTATAGGGTCATACTTCCGATCAAGGGCATTTAAGAACTGGAAGAGCTTCTGCTCTGTTCGGATTCTGGAGTATGTTTGAATATCCGTTGAACAAGTCATCGGATTTGGGTCAATGCGGTCGATTTCTCCCCATACACCTTGGAGGGTTATCCACAATTCTTCGAGAGAAGTATTGTTCTGTTTGATGTCATTTGCTTTGACGTGAAGATTAAATGTTTGGAGTTTGTCCCGTCCACTGCTGTATGTAACTACCAAGGCATCCCACAGCGATTTCGCTGTGGGAAATTCGGTGAGGTTACCCGCAAGGACAGGTTCAATATTCTGAATTAACCATGAAAAGACGATTAGATCATCTTGCTCCCACTGTTCGTAGGTTTCATGATTTGGGTCTGGGGGATTTGAGGTTAAATGCTGCAGCAAGATTTTTGATTTTCCGCCTATGGCGACTCGGATCATTCGGGTCCATAGGGGGTAATTCTGGCCATTTAGTTTCAGATTTATCTGTAAACTATCGGACATTTTTGGGTTTTTTGATTGGGAATTTCTGAGAAGGTTGGCTAGTTGTAAGGTGAGATCACTACTCGAGTTACCGTCTCCGGACATGGTGACTCGGTTGTGGCTCGGCTGTGTTTTGGGTAGATGATGAGCAATCTAAATAACCCGCTCTGATACCATGTTAAAATCAGAGTTTCAGAAAAGGCTACCGAACAAGACTCATTCATTCATAATTTGTGTGTATTGTTTTGATTACAAGTGCAGGGTATTTAAAAGCTTTACAAGAGAGACATAAAGAAGGAAAGGATTGAATTGCATAATGTCTGGCTGCTGCTGATCCGGCTGTTGATTTGCTGGTCATCACAGCTGTTGATTGGCTGTTGATTAGCTGCTGTTGATTAGCTGTTGATTAGCGGGGATTTGCTCTTGAGGTTTGACTTTCCTTTCTAACACTATCGTCAATAGCCATCTGTCACACCTTAACCGATAGCGGAATCATTGGAGCGGACATAAATAGATTGCTCGAGACTTCATAACACTAAATGTGACAAGTATTTTAATAAATAATATTTCATTTCATTGCTAACGTTTCAAGTACATGAATTGGTAAACAAAATACAACAAGTAACATATGATTAATCTATAAACATGAATTTAAAGTTTTGTGCGTTTCTAGTCCTTCCTATCAAGTTCCATTCGTCATCAACATCATTAACCTACAACATATTTAAAAGTATAATTCAAAACAAAAAACATTGGTGAGTACACAAGTCTAATATAGCATAAGTATGTGAAAAGTGTTTGAACGAATCCGCATGGCAAAAATAGTTAACTAGATTAATGTATCATGGCATGCAATTTTAAAAGTCAATCCTCTGATTACAGCAAGAATTAAAGACTTAACATGACCACAAGACTACGGGCGGTGTGTTACTCCTATAACGCTATACATGTTAAGGGGAGGCTCGTACGAAGTTAATGACAAGCGAATCACATAAGAATGTTCCAAGAATACAAATCAAGTATCACGTATTTAAGCATGCATGTATGGATTGTTTGTGTTTGCATAAGGTATAAGTGTGTTTGTGTAATTTGATAGATTAAACATATTGCACCCAAAAGTGTAAATCGTAAAAGGGGCGTTCGAATGTACTCACAATTTTGTAAAGCTTTCCGATTATCTGTGTTTTGATGAGTTTATGAAAATAGGATAATGAAGGTGTTCGGGTGGTTGGAGTTTGTGGAATGTTTGGATTCGGAATTGAGTATAAAGTATACGTATGCAAAAGTATATCTCGTATAGACACTCGTTTGGACACTAAGTTTTAAAGTATTTTTATGGATTCTAGCGTGCCCATTAGAATCACAAACGATGAATAAAGAACAAAGATAATATAACTTACATTCACGACGTGTAAACATAATTCGATTAACATCAAGAAATTATATTTATATTTGATATCGTATATCTAATAATAAGTTCGTCATATTTTATCATAGAGTTTATATGGAAGTCAAGAATGGGGATATGAACACCTCATTGTATAATTCAACAATGCACAAACCACCACAAGGATGATTCGGATGATCATGAATGAAGGAAAATACTACTAACTAATATGTCTTCGAGTAGCCAAGTAAGATTAACCGGGTGAGTCGTCTCAACATGGAAATAGATAACTAAGTGTTGGAGACTATACGGGGTTATGTTACTTTAAGACTAGCAAGCCACTTGGAAAAGTAAAACATCAAGTGGGTGATGGAATGAGGTTAGGATAGCCAAGGCTCCCAAGTTTTCACACTTTCACCAAAACACAAGTATTGTCATAAGATTTATTGCAAGCTCGGATGGTTTCATCACTTGTAGGTCGTGTAAATCCTATTAAAACAGAAAGTTTAGAGGTGTTTGAACCTCTTAAACTCATAAGAATCCACTCCTAACAAGTCGCATAATCTTAGATAGATTCAAGACAAGTAGGCACAAGATTTAAACAAGAAAAACATAGTTTTAACAAAGTTAATAAAGTATTCTTTCAAAACAGAAAGTTTGGACCTCTAAATGGTGATGTTCCACCTTGACCTTGGTTTACCATGGTAAACCTGTGAAAATAATCCTAGAGGTGTTCCAAGCTTTATAGAGGAAAATTTCTAAACAAGGAAGGTTCAGAAAAGCAAAGCATTACACCATCCCTCTCATTTGAAAATCCTTTCAAAGATAAACACCTATAAAAAGATTAGGCCAACTCGTTATAAAATTTCCAGAGATTTTGAACTCCAATTTTTTCATTTATTACAATATGGGCGGGCTTTGCATCTAACATCTTGATATTATCATAGGCCACTATTATCCATTTCAAATCATTGTTATGCAAAACAAGAAAAACCTCAAAAAAGATTATCATTGCTCACCCATTGTTTTGACGTGACACTAGTTAGCAATATTTATAAACACAGGGGCATAAATGTAATTATTGAAAACATGAGTAAAATATTGTATCCATTTCAAACAATAAGGGGAAATCCATAAAATATTACTTTACTAAGGGAATATTTGTCTCTAAAATCTCGTATATCGTGGCAAAATATGAAAATATCGTGAATGCGCGTGGATTGAAAGTCATGTGATCAAGGGAAAAAGAGAGGTTCAAAGGCAAAAGATAACGACTTTAATGAACCTGAGATTCTATACCATACTATCCAAAGATTTTATTTATTATTTTGGCTAAATTTATAGAAAAATAAATATTTAAATTTAATACAGTATACTAGATTAATGACTAATAAATACTTGTTAAAATAAATTTAAATTCTAGATTTAATACAGTATACTAGATTAATGACTAATAAATACTTGTTAAAATAAATAACTATTCATTGTTTAAAGATTAAAGCTATAATAATAATAATATGAAAGTAGGTAATACAAATTTAATAAAAATGTAAAAAGAAATTTACATAGTAAGAATCTACATATAAAGAAACTAATAATGGATTTTAATAATCTCAGTTATAAGTTGTTGGCCAGTAATGATTTTAACTTAAAAAAATCAGTGATAGTCCTACATTTTCACATATTGTAAACCAATAGATTTTTCTAACAGAAAAAGGAAAGGGACAAAAAAAATAAGGTTTCGTTACTAAAAGTCCATTGATTTATAATATGTGGAAAATGAGACCACCGCTGATTAATTATTAAGTTAAGACAATTGCTGACCAATGACTTATAATTAAGATTATTAAAATCCATTATTCCTATAAATAAAACTAATGTTAGTAATTCGATAAAAAATAACATAGAAACTGTAAAGAGTAGAAGCATTTTGACTATTCAATTATCGTTCATCATAAGGATTAATTTTCACATACAATTAGGATATATGGTGTGATATAAAGCCCCTAGAGGTTTTATCACGTCCCCTCGATGTCACATCAACGTCACGTCACATAAGGGTTTTAAAGCCCCTTTCCCAACTTGCATGCAATGGTTTAAACCGCCCATCATTATTACCTTAATTATTATTTTTATTTATATATTTATTTTTTAATTTATACGCCAATTTTATTTAAAACAAATTAAAAAAAAACATAATTTAATTAAAATAAATAAAACATTACAAAGAAAATACAAAGTCACTTAAAAATAAAGTACTAGAAAATAAAAAACTACATATATTTCGCTCGAATTTTCGTCTTACGAGCCTCCAAAATAACTCGGTCCTCCTCTGGTATCCATAAAAACCGGGAATCGATGGCGTGGTCGAATGAGGGAAGTTGGGGTGCTAGGTGGCATGGATAATACTCAAGCTCACTAGTTCGCGGGTCTCTTCGGTAACAGTCTTCTTGCTCGTTGTTGGGATTGTTTGCAACACTTTGCCAAAATGGATGATTGGGATCCCACGTTTTGGTAGTTGGGAAACATTGTGTGTATATGAGAAAATTGTAAAGATTAGAGATAAAGATTAGAGGAAGCAGAGATGAAAAAATATAGAAAGGGGTAAGGTATTATAGGTAAAATATAAAATTTAAACTTATTTTTTTAAGGATGACCGTTGCCCAATGACAAGATTGACCAAATGCCTCGATCAAAGCCAAAATATGGCATTAGCGTGTGTCGGCGGATGTTCGGTAGCGCCCCCTTGTTAACGAGCGGGGGGTGGGAAAGGGTGTTATGGGGCGCCAAAATTGTTGATGTGGCGGGGTGTCGCGAGGCCACACTTCCTGGCCTAAGGGCAGGTCCACTCTATAGGATCTGAGATTAACTCCTGAGTTTTATAAATGATAATTTAGGGGTGTGCAAATCAGTTAACCGCCGATTCGGTTAACAAAGGTCGGTTAACCACTGATTTGATTAATTTAAAAGCGTTAACCGTAACCATAACCGATAGGCGGTTAATCTAGGTTCGGTTAATCAGCAGTTATGGTTCGGTTACGGTTATTTCGGTTACTAACCGATATATTTTTTGTGTTTTTAGAGAAAAATATCGTTGTATTCTTGTATATATTTTATTGATGTTTCGATAAATAAAACCTGTTTATGTTCTTATAGGAGTTATTTTAGCTTACAAAGCATATACTATATATTGAATAATAATGAATTACTTAGTTCATAAGTAATCAATATAACCATATATTGGATATAAATATTTAGTTTGATAGTATAGTAAATAAAAAAAAGGACACAAATGAATAAAGACAAGAAATTGAGAGGAAGATGATAAAAAAAATAACTCTAATGTTCACTAAACATTTAACTTCAACCGTAAATACAAAAAAATCACAAATAAATATAAAGAAACAAGGTTCGGTTCGGTTCGGTTAAATTCGGTTAATGAAGATATCTAAACCGTAAATAACAGAAAAGTCGGTTAATCATATTCACCTAACCATAACCGTTCAGTTTGAGCGGTTTCGATTAATTTCGGTTAACGGTTAGATTTTCAATTGTGATGCGGTTTTTGCTCTAACCCTAGATATTACCCTTTTTGATTAACCCCTGAGTTTTGTAAACGATGACTCCTAATTCTCCTATTATACGATGACTCCTAATTCTCCCATAATTTTTTTTTGTAATTAAATTAAATTTTTGTAATTAAATTGAATAATGACAGATGGTGGAATGGTAATCTCATTTTCCTTCAATAAGTTATAACAAGTTAAAAAATTGCTACAACTTTTTTTCCTTTTTCTTCTCCTTTTTTTATTAGGATTTATTTTGCTTTCGACTAATAATGAGATTATAGTCTAGTAGCATTTTAGGGGTAGGATAAGGTTTAGAGACCTTTAGGTCCTAGGTTCGCTTCCTACAAGGAGTGTTTTTCCAAATTTATTGGGTTTCTTCAGAAATTGTGTATTGACATTATTGCCTAGTGGAGATGGATATGATCTCATGGTTCCGTTGGTTGCACAATGATACTCCAATGATTAGTCTGTGATCCAACTTTATTGTTTAAAAATATGCTTTCAATGAGCATTAATGATCTTTGATTTTGGGATAAATTTTGTTTGTACAAAAAGATCCTGATAACAAAAACGTTAAAAGATTTCGTAATAAAAACATTAAGGGCATGTTTGATATGAGATAATTGAATGGAATTTACGAGGTAATTGAATAGACGAGGGAATGCAATTGATTATTACAATTTCATGTCTTGTATTGTTACCATGTGGGAATAAAATGAATTATTATAGTGTGTTGTTTGATAGGCAAGAAAAGATGAAGGAATAAAATCGGTGGTGGCGGTGACGAGTGGGTAGCCACGGCGGTGGCGGTCGATGGCGGCGGCGGGTGGCAACGGCGAGGGGTGGGTGGCGACGAAGGCAGTGGCAGGTGGCGGCGTTGGTGGTGGGTTGTGGCGGGGGTGGTGGGTGGCAATTATGGTTGGTGAGTGGCGGCGGCAGGCCGTCGAGGTGGCGGGTGGCGGCGGTGGTGGGCTGTGGTGATGGTAAGTGGTGACGACGATGGTGGCTTGTTGTGTTTTTAATGAAGGGTGCAAGAGGGATGGAATGAAAAAAAAACATGGGGGGGATGGAATGATTTTGAGGAAATAGAATGCCTTATGTAATGGGTGATTCTATTCTATTGACCAACTAAACACCCTTTTCTTCATTCTCTCGTAATGGTCCATTCATTACGCCTCTCATTGGTACATACCAAACACTACCTAAAAGTTCTTGTGTTTCACTTGATTCCGGTATAGATGTTTCTTCTTTACACATTGTTTGGTAACAACGCCAATATTTAGAATGTCGTCGTCATCATCATCAAGTGGATAATCATGTGACCGACCTCAATTGGTTCAAAGTTGCTTCCGGATAAGGATGAAAATCAAACCTGAACCCACACATTTGGGACGGGTTTAAGATTAGGTAATTAGGTATGAGACCAGTTTGCGATTAATTTATATGTTTTCGCGGATTTGGGAATTGGTTATATACCCGTTTACATGACCTGATATCTGATACAATGTAACGTTTAACCAATTTTAGCCCGATATAATTTCGTTTAGTTTTAAAATATGTGTGTGTTTGTGTATACCCACACACACACCAATTATTGGCTTGCATTATTTTTGTCATCTATACATTTGAGGTTTTTTATATAAATTTTGGTAATTTATTTATAGGGTCAGGATATACTAGGAAGTTTATTTTGGTAGGAATGTTGAGAAATAATCTTGATCATCCATTAAGTAATTAAGAGCTTAGATTAAATGGGTTGAATTGATCAAAATAAGAAGCATGTGAGTTTTCATTAAGAGTGTTATAGTCCTTCCAAGTCAATAGTTTCTCTCTTCTCCACTCCCCCTCGTTTTAAAACGTTAATAACTCTTTCATACGACATTATTTTTTTATAAAAATTATACCACAAAAATGAGCGATAAATAAAATGAGTATACTATTGCTCTACTTATTTTTTTTTCGAAAACCTAGACGCGTAAAACACAATGGATAGAACAACACACTATGATCCAGGTTCTAAGACGCAATGGGGTTTCACATGGTCGTGTTTATGTTTTAACATGGTCATGCCTCTTTATAACATGATCATGTTTTTATTATAGCTTGATCATGTTATATCACTCAATGCACTACATGTCTAAAACGCAATGGGTTTTCACATGGTCATGTTTCTATTTTAACATGGCCATGTCTTTGTTTTAACATGGTCATGCCTCTGTTCCAACATGATCATGCTTCTGATTTTGCATGATTTGTTATTTCACTCTAGGTTCTAAAACGCATTAGGTTTTAACATGGTCATGTCTTTGTTCCAACATGATCATGCTTTATTTTACATAATCATGTTCTTTGATGTTCTATTACACTTCAGTTCTAAAAACGCAATGAAACACAAAATTTAAGATTTTGCACTGCAGAAAGTAATGTAGTTTTAACATCGTCATGTTTATGTTTTAACATGGTCATGCTTTTGTTCTAACATAACTATGCGTCCATATTAGCATGATCATGTTCTTTGCACTCCAGGTTGTAAAACATAATGAAACTCAAAATAAAATATTTTGCATTTTGGGTTCTAAAAAGCAATGGAGTTTTAACATGGGCATGCCTTAGTTCCAACATTATAACGCTTTTAGCTTAGCATGATCATGTTCTTTGGATTAGAAGTTCTAAAATGCAATGGGTTTTTGAACGTGGTCATGTTTTTGTTCCAACATGATCATGCTTCTATTTTAGCATGATCATGTTATTTTCAATCCAGGTTTTAAAATGCAATGAAACCCAAAATCATGAATTTGCACTGTAGGATCTAAAGAGCAATGGAGTTTTAACATGGTCATGTTTATGTTTTAACATGGTCATGTGATGTGCTAAAAGTAGTTTAATTAAAGCTACCTAATTTAACCTATTCTAGACTCAAAGTAATACTCTAGACTCTTTAAAACTTGACTTAACTACTAACCGGCAAGTGAACCAATCGACTCTAGTAAAGCTAAGGTAAGTCCGAAAATCGAACCCACGAGACTCTATTTAATTATGCTAATGACTATATCTAGACTAAGACTGACACGGTGATGACTAATTGTTTATTTGTGGGGGGGTTACTGAAATAGAGAAATTGTAATTAACCTAAAAACTAATTAACTACGGTGAACTAACGCAACTCGAGATGAAGATTGAACTCAGTGGTGACGAAAGACTACCTAGGTTTGAATCCCCTTGTTATCAAAAAGCTTTCTACCAAATACTAATGTGATTTGGAACCGGGATCTTTGGATACTAAACCCTAGGAGAAACCGAACAAGACCCCTGACCCTTCTCGGGAAGACACCTATGGACCTCTAACTGGCTGTTACGAACACCGGTTAACTAGACTCCCTTTACGGTTATCTAATGTTCTAGCAAAGTGCCTTAATGTGACTAACTACCTCACAGTGGAAAGTCTAAGGCGACACTTGGATTTGATTTGGTTTAATAGACAAAGAAGTGGTAAGGAAACTAAGACATGATTTTCTTAAAAACTAATCCTAGCAATTCACCAATCTAAACCTACTAACAACCAAGCACTTCTCAGCACTCAAGAAGGTAGAATACTTACACCTAATCAAATCTTGAATATCGTTTCTAAGGTTTATTGGCCAATTCACAAAAGATTACCCAAACCCGCAAGGACCCGAGTAATCAACACAAGTTTATTTTTGAAAGACATTCAACCTAACTTATTTGAAACAGATAAACAATTTCATAAACCAAGCATAAATATGCAAATACACCAAATCAAAGAACCAAAGTCTTCTACTTTACTAAAAATCCAAATTCAACATCAATTTTCGGTAAAAATCAAAACTTTAACAAGGTTTCATCTGGATTTTCTCAAAAACTAATCCTAGCAATTCACCAATCTAAACCTACTAACAACCTAGCACTTCTCAGCACTCAAGAAGGTAGAATACTTACACCTAATCAAATCTTGAATATCGTTTCTAAGGTTTATTGGCCAATTCACAAAAGATTACCCAAACCTGTAAGGACCCGAATAATCAACACAAGTTTATTATTTGAAAGACATTCAACCTAACTTATTTGAAACAGATAAACAATCATAAACCAAGCATAAATATGAAAATACACCAAATCAAAGAACCAAAGTCTTCTATTTTACTAAAAATCCAAATTCAACATCAATTTTCGGTAAAATCAAAACTTTAACAAGGTTTCATCTAGCCTGGTAGTTCAGGGCGATTAGCCAAGAATCATAATGAAAGAAAACACAGTAATCATCTTCAAAACATATTTTGTTAGGATCGGAGTTTGATATTGTTGTGAATGTTTAAGATGAAATCAATGGAAGTGGATAAACATGTATGAATTGTGCAACGGAAATAGTAAACTTTTAATTCACAACAATAGAAAGCTTGCTTTCACTAACATGCTTTTATAAAATAATTGTTTACGTGCATGAAAGATTACAAGCTCCCCCTCAGCCTAAGATCACTCTGATTTGCTAGTACGCAAAATGTTAAGATGAAGTGATGAATAGAACAATAACATGCACTGATCTATTTATAGTACAGAGCAAACCGGTGAGCATCGCTAACGTCACATTGAAAGTGACATCTAACAAACTAAACAAATCTAACATCTGCTGATCTAAACACTACTATAAACTATATAATACAAAGTTTGATAGAAAACACTGATGAGACATCCTCTGTTGGGCTTCAGCAGAGCTTTGCCTTGACAGACTTTTAGCTTTAGTCTTCAACAGAGCTTTGCCTTGGCAGACCTTTAGCTTTAATCTTCAACAGACTTTTGCCTTGGCAGACCTTTAACTTAGTATTCAACAGAGTTTTGCCTTGGCAGACCTTTGACATAGTCTTCATCAGAGCTTTACTATGGCAGACCTTTGACCTTTGTCTTCAACAGCTCTTGGCTTTAGTAGATGTTCAATTATATTAAGGATCAGGGGTTATAGATTGTTTTGGCTTTCTATCATCTGTTCTTTTACAAGGTTCAATTTCTAACAGACTTCATTGACAAGATATCAAAACAAGGAAAATAACGATGAAACGGGAAGACAAAACCCGTAAATCATCAATCCTGATGCTTCCAACTCCCACCAAATGATTCCGGGGTGTCCCTAAGCTTCACCGTGCAAGATAAGCTTCCAAGTTCAGCTCTGAAACTCCCAAATTCGTCTCTTGAACCTCCAATCATGTTCCAGTACTCGGTTTCTTCACATTTTAACTTGTTCTCTGCACTTTTCAACTATTCCTCAACCAAGACATATACAACATAACCGGATCAAAAGTATGTACATTCTACTAAAAACCAAAACTAAAACCAACGAGAATCGCACAAACTATACATGATAAACAGATGTATTATTCAATACATCATCATGCCTTTGTTCCAACATGATCATGCTTCTCTCTTAGCATGATCATGTTCTTTGCACTCTAGGTTCTAAAACATACACTTCATGTCTAAAACGTAACGGGTTTCACATGGCCATGTTTCTATTTTTAACATGGTCATGCATTTGTTTTAACATCCAGAAGAACAAAAATGAAAAGAAGAACTCTAACTAAAACATAATGAGGTGAAAAACACAATTGAGATTTAATAACCTAAAACGCAATGAAAATAAAAAAAACACAGCTTACAAAAGACCTCAGATTAAGATTAACGACAGTGAACGGAGAAAGAACTCCAACACACTATGGAGAAACTAGTTGCGGTGGCAGTGGGTGGTAGAGTGGTGGTAGTGGATGGTGGAATGGTGGTTTTAGATCTGAAAAACGCAACAGGTGGTTGAAGGTAGTGGTGATTTCAAATTTTGTTCCGGTAAGATGGTGGCGACCGTAGGTAGTGGTGGGGTGGGGGTGGAGGTGGTGGTGTTGGTTGTAATGTGGTAGTTTGTGGTTTTTAAAATGGTGTATTTGGATATATGGGAAAGAGAAATGAATGCAGATGTTGGGTTTTTTTTTAAGATGGTAGGATTTGACTAAAATGACCATCCTTATATTTTTTCAACTTTGAACACGGGTCTTCCTCGTATTGTTTCCCACCCTTCGTACCCAAACATACTTCCTATTTGATATCTCACTCTATTTATATACATTGTAGTTATTTGATATGTTTTGATCGTGAGAATGCTAAATGTAACTGATTAGTAGTTACCCGATACACAACGGGTTTTGGGTCGGCTATACCCAATGGGTAATTTTTAAATTAACTGATTTACCTGAAATCTGGGGATATATCCAATACCCGACGGGTAGGGGAACAAGCATATCTAATGGGGTTTGGGGTTAGGATTACCAAAACCCGTCCCAACCCCTCCCCGTTGCAATCAATACTCCCAGAGGACCTCGTGCAAGTGTTTGTCTCCAGGGTGTTAGTTCTTTTTGTTGATTCTTTAAGCTCAAAACTCATCAGCTCAACTTGACGCCATTTTTGCTCATTTAACTCTCGAAATTCCAATGTGAGAAAATGGATTCTGTTGTGTCTCTTATGCTTTTGGGACTATGAAACTCTTGTAACGATTCAATGAAAACGATTTCGTCTAATTCACAACTTTTTTCGACCAAGATTCCTTTCTATTGTATATCTCGCCAAACCTTGTAAGTTTTTAGTTCATCACCTTCCATTTTGATGAATAGAGTTGATGAACCATGAGATCATTTCCTCCAACTTAATTAGAAAAATGAACCAAAACCTTTTTCCATAATAAATCCAAATTAACGTTCCCGTTGATTCCATAGATTGGGTCACCCTCTTAATCCATGCTTTAGCCAAGCCACTACCTCCCTTCACCCTAACATTCTTACTTAGCTTATTCGTATCTTAAAAGTTAAAAGCATTAAATAACTATCAAATAAATTTAAATATCAAAACATAAAAAAAAGAAATAATAAATCAAATAAAATTAACATACTAAAAATTTAAAATCTACTTTACTTTTTACTTTTTGTGATAGATTCCAATTTCTTCGTTTCTCGAATTCATTAACATCCTCTGTATTCATTATATTATTTGATCTGAAGTCCGTCATTGCACCTTGAATTTAATACTAGTTTTGTAATTACACTATTATTATGACAAAGGCTTTCGTGATTGTAAATTTGGAGTTTGGATTATGTGTGGTGGTGTGGGGGAGGGTCGTGGGGGTGCGGGGGGTGGGTGATTTGTCATGTTGCATATATTGTTTTTAGTTGTGATTGTTGTGTGATTGACGAGTTGTTTCAAATAGGTAAACGGGTCGTTTCACGTGTGGAATTAGATTCGTCCACTCGAATTGCTTTTCTTCCTTTTCGTTTATCAATGCTTGAATGAAAGTTTGACGATTTAGGGTGAAAGAGAATTTTAAAATGTTTGAGAATGAAAAGTAATGAAGAAGTAGGTTGGGGTGGAAAATTGTAAGTGGGTCAGGGTTTAAATAATGAAAAAGAACTTTTTTTTAAATCCCAACAGTTACTTTTGGGGCGGGGGAGCCACACCTAATGAATCAATTGCAACGACATGATAAGCAAAACCGTAGCCTCCCTTGCCGAACACCACATGTTGTTTCCCATTTGCCGCACCAGTAGGATTGTGGTTGCTAAGTTGCTGGTAGCTAATATGGTGTTTGCTGAGCCCACTCCTTGAACCCTAATGATTGCATGAAGTAGACGGATATATTTAAGAATAAAGAAAGATATTTAGGTTTTCAAAATTTTACTTAACTAAATAATTATTCCAAAGAAATTAGACATATATATATATATATTGGGTTAGGGTTTAAAAATAAAAACCTATACGAGTTATGATAACTTAGAGAACTAGGCCTTACGAAAGATTTTTTCAAATTTTTATCAAAAATCCTAAAAAATCAACTTTTTCAAAAAAAACAAGTTTTCATTTACGGCAAACGTAAATACTATAAAAAGTGATGTCAGGCTTATGTCATCACCTTTTTACAGCTGCTGTAAGAGGCTCAAAAACACCACTTCGATTTTTTTACGCAGTCGTTTCTAACATTTTAATCTACGGGCGTGAAAAAAATGGGGGCAAAATTCACACTAAAAGGTCGAGTTCTCTAAGTTCTCACAACTCGGAGGATTTTCCCTTGATCTTAATCATATATGTGTGTGTGTGTGTGTGTATATATATAGGGGATGGATCATGAGAAAACAAGTTTAAACGAGAAAACAAAAAAACTAACTAAAAAAGCCTAAAAAACATACAAATTTTTTTTTGAATTTTTTAATAAAAATTGTTATATCTAATATAGAAAAAAACTTTTTTTTCAAAAAAAAAAAGTTGTACTGCACATGTGTATTAATACGAAAACGTCTAAACCACCTAACACACCTCTCACCGACACCCCAAAAAACCTAAACCCCCACCCCCACCCACCAAAAACCTAAATCCACCCTCATACCAAAAGCCTAAACCCCTACCCTAAAAACCTAACCCCCCCTCCCCACCTGCACACCCCTCAAAACCTAAATCCCTCCCCACACCCAAAAACCTAATCCTAATCCTAAAAGAATGTAACACTAAAAGCAAAACTAAACTTAAAAGCTAATTCTAAGCATATAATACACATGTGCAGTACAAAAAAAAAATTGAAATTTTTTTATACATAAAAAGTAACGATTTCTTTTGTAAAACAATTGTAAAAAAATCGGTATGTCTTTTAGGCTTTTTTTAGTTTTCTCATTTATATGTAGTTTCTCATGATCCTATCCTTATATATATATATATATATATATATATATATATATATATATATATATAGTTGGGATCCTAAGAGAAGTCCACCCTATTTGAGAAACTTGAGAAGCATTCTGGATCGCATATTTCCCTAAGTTTTCCGTAATATACACATATGTATAGTTTAAAATTGACTATATACATATATGTATATTGAATTATACACATATGTATATAGTCAATTTTAAACTATACATATGTGTATATTACGAAAAGCTATGGGAAAATGTATGGTTCAGAATGTTTCTCAAGTTTCTCAATTAGCTAAGTGATTCTTACATGATCCTAACCCTATATATATATATATAACCAATAAGATGATATAAAATTATTTTCATTTCTTAAATGTTGAAGTCACTTTATATAAATCTGACCAATTTAAGGGTACCAAATCCTGTTGTTAACAAAAAAAAACCACAAATATGTGCACTTTTGACAAGTGTAGAGAGTTCAATATTCTCTCATTAATTTCGTATTAAAAAACATAGTGAATTTAGGGTTTTTCATTTTTATAACATTTTTTTTTACAATTTTGTCATAAAAGTTAAATGAGTTTTTTATATATATTAGGGTTTAAGGTATTGGCATTATAACAACCGGTATCGATATTTACTTCTATGGTTTCTGATTAGTTGAGCCGATAACGACTAAAGTCGTGTAGCACAGGGGAAAATGAGCTAGGGGTAAACCTGGTTAAATAATACTGGACAAAATGAAGGAAAACGGAGAAGATGCGTAAACGAGAACCGGAAGAGGAAGATGACAATGATGCGGTCAAACGAGGATGATGTGATTAGTGACATTTTGATTGAAGCCTATTCAAAATTGGTGTTTCCTTGTTTAATTTTAAAAGGTAGTAAATGTATTTGAAAATATTACAAAGTTGTCATACTTCGTCCATTCAACCCTGACATCGTACACGACCACGGAACCAAGTGATGGATAACTATAAACAATGAGATGAATGACATGATATCAACGATAATTGTCACACCCCGAATTTCCAACCAAACCCCAGTGGGCCCGGGTGGAGAATATCTTGACGTAAGTTGATATCATCATAGTCAATTAAACATAGCACAGCGGAAGTCTTGGATTTAAATTACTATTACAAATCGAAATGTTCAAAGTACAAAATAATATACAGACGGCTTGTAATGAAAGATCCACAGGCGGATCGTAAAATGTACAAAAATGTATAACAGACTTTAGGGCAGATCTAAGGATTTGCAAGATCCTCTTATATCATTACCGAGCAGCTTCCAGCCTATTTCGTATTGTACCTGCAAGCTTAGTCTTTTGAAAATACGTCAGCTTTCGCTGGTAAATACACCAGACTGACTCATTTTGAAAACATTTTAAAAATTTGATTTAAGTGCACAGGGCACAAATCTTTTATAACTTGGGAAAGTCAGTTTTGTAACCTTGTTAACAGCTTTACATGTTTATCAATAAATATGGGGCCCAGTACAGAGACGAGACATGATTAACGTACACACCAGTTATGAACCCACGAAGGAGTTATCCCCAACTTGTGGGTAAAAATAATTTTAGCATTCGCATCTGTCGGGTGTATGCGTACACCCCGTGCTTTGGTCGTGGCTATTATCTAATGTAATGAGCCAAGGATATCCAGGACGCGGTCGTTAACCCCTAATGTTTAAGTTATCAAACAAAACAGATTAAAACCGAATATGCGGATTTACTAGCCACAATCCGGCATTCGATTGATCCCATTTCCGACCAAGCGGTAATAATTTACCATAACCCAAGCCCGTATAGGGAAAATAAGTCAAGAGTATTTACCTAAGCTAGTCTTGATTTAAAATGCAAGATTTAATATTTCAGCCATACTCAAAATGAAATAAGTGTAGATAGCATTTACTGGAAGGCTCTAGTCTGGATTATGGCATAAGCTAACCAAGTAGAATGCTAACGGTCTTTATTTAAGTCATAGACTTAGACCGACTAGCTTTAAGGATCAAAATCGGTACGATACGCTAGATTAAACGATGACCGGATAGAATGTAGTTTAAACCCAACAAGTACTTAAGACTTGTATAGTATGGGTAAACAATTAACATTCTGGAATTTGAGATTAAAATGATAAGGTTAAACCCGTTTCGGTTAATTTTCGTAAACTAGTTACATATATTTAACCGTATGCATATAAGCGATATCGGGTGACCGGATGAGTCATGAACAAGTTATATAGGTCATTATACTTTAAATAAGTTGTAATATCAGTAGGATATCAACTTATATGCCAGAAAAGGTTTTGAAACGAAATTATGCCTCATAAGAGCGTTTTGGTAATTATATGTCGTATAAAAGGAACTTGCGTGTATTCTGATGTTATTATCATAAACATTATGGAAAAATACTTAATTTGTGGTATAATATCAGTAAGATAGCAGACATAAGTGTGGTTTATGGTTTAAGACCAAACTATGCACCGAAAGGGCATTTTGGTCATTTAAAAGTATAGTTTACGATATTATACTAAAATCAGTTTATGATCAGAATATTAACATCATAATATGTTAATTACATTAACATATCAGTAGGTAATTTATTTGCAAGTCCATTGTTGATTAAAACCTTGTTTTGTGTAAAAAAGGGCATTTTAGTCAAATTTTGACATTTTACGGAACTTGTGCATAAACGCAGATTATGATTATTATCAAGTAATATAACCTCAGAGGGTTATGCTACATTATATTATGATCATAATGTGACCTTAATTCAGACGTTAACTAATCTAAGTCGGGTCAGAATCGAAAGTCAAAGCAGAAGTCAAACTTCATGACTTTCGGTTGCGAACCGACTCTAGGACTGAAATTGACGGATCGAACATGTTCCCACATGTTATAATAATTATAACCAACTTGTTTAAGTGTCAAAAATATATTTATAACATAGATAAACTCAGATTATAATTTTTATGAAATCTGACCCGTTTGACTTTTTAGAATAATAACTTTGACCCGTCAATTGACCTAGTAAACGTGATCCTTAGGATGTGCCCTTTTAAGAGATTAACACCTACCTAATTATGATCACTTAGCCATGTTCATATTGAACAATGGCTGGACCATAATGGTCTTAACCAAAAGTCAAGACATTTATCGAAAATGCTTGACTTTTGGCTATTAAATGCCTATAAAAAGAAAAGAGTAGAGATGGAGCACTTACAAGTGATCCAAGAGAAACTTAGAACTCAAAGGGAATCTCCCAAATGGTCAGGAACTTCCAAGAGTGTAATAGAGAGGAGAAGAAGTGATTGAGCAAGGAAATGAGTGAGTTTGAGTTGCTATTTATAGTGCAAGAGGTTGTGTGAAGATGAAGCCAGGTGTTAGAGGTGTTATGAATCATCACAAGTGTCTAGCAAGGTGTCAAGAACTGCAAGAGTGTGGCAAATTGCAGAAGAGGTGGCATCTTGACAGAATTTGGGGTTTTGACACTTTTAGTCCCTCAAATTTAGTTTTATGGATTGTCATGAATTGTCCCTTGACTTATATCCAATGACATAATGATACAACTTGGTCTATTCGTTCAACACGAGATGTATTGAAGAAGAGTATGAACAACCGAACGTTAACGGGTGTCACACTAGGTGTTCTTATGACTTATAAGCGTTTATTAGCTTAAACGCGAAAGATACGAACACTTATGGTTTAATGGGTTAAATCACCCCAGCTAGTAAGGTTTAAGTTTCGGTGAAGATGTGTGATACTCAAGAATGGTGAATCACAAGATATTACCTAGTCATTCGGTCGAAAAATGACTTAAATACGCAAGGAAAATGTAATAATAAAGTCTAGGGGCCTTAGGGTTATTAGTTGAAAGTTTATATGGTTCAAAACTGAAGTTCTAAGGCTTCGCCATAAGCTACGGTTAGGTTTAAATTCTAACCAGAAAGTCCGGACCGTAGGTTACTGTCAGGTTTAATTTTTTTTTTAGATTTTTGGTTATGTCTAAGGGGTTGAGTGGCTAACTTATTTGAGGTATTTATATTTTGTATTTATTTATTTTATTTTATCTATATTTTTTAAGAGTATATACACGTGTCGGTTTATTATCGAACATGAATTTTATGAGGTGTTACATCCTCACCCCCTTAAAAAAAATCTCGACCTCGAGATTTTATTCAAAAAGATAGGGGTACTTTTGTCGCATAGTGGACTCAACCTCCCATGTATACTCGGGGCCACGACGGGCATCCCACTTAACCTTTACAATCGGTATAAACTTCCTTCAAAGCTTTTTAACCTGTCGATCCTCGATCGAAATGGGTTTCTCAATGAACCTCAGGTTTTTATCAATTTGCATATCTTGATGTGACATTTCTAGCGACTCATCAGCCAGACATTTCTTTAAATTAGATATGTGGAACACATCATGGATTCCACTGAGCTCCTCAGGCGGTTTGAGCTTATAAGCTACGGATCTGACACATTCGATTACCTCGAATGGTCCAATATATCTCGGGCTGAACTTGCCCTTCTTTCCGAAGCGCATCACACCTTTCCAGGGTGATACCTTCAATAATACTTTGTCCCCTATTTGGAACTTAAGAAGTTTTCGCCTCTTGTCTGCATAACTTTTCTGCCTATCACGGGCAGCTTTGAGACGATCACGGATTTGCACAATCTTTTCCGTGGTCTCCAGGACAATCTCTGGTCCTGATAGTTGGGCTTCCCCAACTTCTGCCCAGCACACGGGCGTTCGCATTTTCTCCCATACAAGGCCTCAAAAGGAGCAGCCTTGATGCTTGTATGATAACTATTATTGTAGGAGAATTCTATTAGGGGTAAATGGTCATCCCAGCTTCCACCTAAATCAATCACACATGCCCGAAGCATGTCTTCCAGAGTTTGAATAGTACGCTCACTTTGACCATCAGTCTGCGGATGGTAAGCTGTACTAAAGTTTAATCGTGTGCCTAACGATTGTTGGAAACTTTTCCAAAAGTGAGAAGTGTATCTAGTATCTCTATCAGATACAATAAATACCGGCACACCGTGTAGGGACACAATCTTGTCCACTTACAACTTAGCCAACTTGTCAGAGCTATAAGTTTCTTTAATTAGCAAGAAATGTGTTGACTTAGTCAGTCTATCTACAATGACCCAAATCGTGTCATTACCACATTTGGTCTTAGGTAACGTGGTAATCAAGTCCATAGTTGCCATTTCCTATTTCTAAGTGGGAATCTCAAGTTGTTGTAGAAGTCCTGACGGTTTCTGATGTTCGGCTTTAACTTGCGAACACGTCAGACACTTAGCTACATAAGTGGCTATGGATTTCTTCAAACCCATCCACCAATAATTCTTCTTCAAATCTTGATACATCTTGTCACCACCTAGGTGAACTGAGTATCTTGAATTATGCGCTTCTTGGAGGATTAGATACCTAAGTCCTCCAAATATTGGAACCCAGATTCTGCCATTAAATCTAAGGATTCCATCTTTTCCAGGCACTAACTGATCAACAGTTCCGTCTAATCCTTCATTAGGAATATTAGCCTCTAATAGGGCTTGCTTTTGCGCATCTAATAGCTTCTCAATCAAGCTATTTCTGAGCTCGATGCTCTTGGCGTTAATTCTTATGAGCTTTTCCTTGCGACTTAAGGCATCAGCGACTACATTTGCCTTGCCGGGATAGTAGCGAATCTCGCAATCATAATCATTAAGTGTTTCCATCCAACGGCGTTGTCGCATGTTCAATTCCTTCTGATTGAACAGGTGTTGGAGACTTTTATGGTCAATGTATATAATACACTTTGTGCCATACAAGTAGTGTCTCCACAGTTTTAGTGCAAATACAACGGCACCCAGTTCCAAATCATGGGTGGTGTAATTATTTTCATGCACCTTTAGTTATCGTGATGCATAGGCAATTACTTTGCCATTTTGCATTAGCACACAACTAATGCTAATGTGCGAGGCATCACAGTAAACAATAAAGTTCTCAATACCCTCAGGTAGAGATAACACAGGAGCATTGCTCAACTTGTGTTTTAGAATCTCAAAAGATTCTTGTTGTTTTGGACCCAAACAAATTTAACATTCTTACGGGTCAAGGTAGTCAAATGAGTGGCTATTCTTGAGAAGTTCTCGATGAACCTCCTATAATTGTAACATCCGTCGAAAAACGGGTTTCCAAAACCCGCTTCGTTTATTAATCGAATATCCAGTTATAATTTTTCGTTGCATATTTATTGCTCAAATTAATTTTAAACGATACATAATTAATAAATATATTAGAATTTAAAAACCATAATTTAAAATTTCTAATAAAAACTGAATAAAAAAAATAAATGCAGACGCCGGGTTTCGAACCCGGGTCACCCGGATTAACAAACACACAACACACCACTCCGCCACACGCGTTTCTTTGTAACAATATTGAATTAAATGATACTTAAAGTAAACCCGAATTCAAACCAGAGAAATCACGCGCACTCAGAGCTCGCAATCACCGGAAAATCCGACAATCCGCGATTTTGGCCAAATCCGTTTTGACTAAACCGCTCCAATTGATGTCGACATCGGTTATAACCGTTGCTGGCAATCAATTTCCGTCATAACCGACGGAAATCCTAACTCGCGGACCTTGACTCAATTCAGCCTGTTTTCACTATAAATACCCACTTGAACACTCTGAAAATCCTTTCGCTCAGAACCACGATCGTTTCCGAAGTTAATTCATCTCAAAACACGTCGCCGGAGATATTTTACAGTCGCCGGACTTTCACCGGAAAACCGAGACTTACTTCAAATCGGTAAAATTCTCGACTCTTTTGTTTGTAATCCATTATTCGACATGTATTAACTTCAATCCTTCAACCAGAATCTGTCCCAGACTATGCCGCCGGGAAATCCCACACTCACCGGAATTTCACTGAAACATCGAAGTCTCATTGTCGATCGGTATAATCATCTAAAAACTCTTGATATCTCTTACTAAGTAACTTAATTTCATAACACAAGAATCTAGACTGTTAAACACTTCACTCAGCCGAGAGTCACAAATCAGAGCCGACGACTCCTGCCGGAAATCTGAAGTAAACGCCCTGTTTTGGTACATTCTATTCTTTAATCTCGTTAACTATTTCATTCCAACCAACTATAAGTTTTTATAATCGAATTAAACAAAACAGTCGGATCTCACTAATCTGAGTTCTTGTAAATGAAGAAGATGAAGTCGAGAATAGGTATTAGTATAATTAAAACCAGATATTCAAACGGGTTAGACACACAGTCCAGCGGTGGACTGTGTGCGCAAACAATACGCACGTCACCAGTTCGAATCGCACAACGTACCGACTTTCAGACTTAAAACCAACATTTTTAGAACTGAATCAGAACAATGCGCAGAATGTTTATAAGAGTAATATAATCCTTAAGTTAAACAGATTAGACACACAGCCCAACTGGTTGGGCTGTGCGCATTCGAACCGAAGGACCCGAGTTCGACTCCGGGTCCCTGCAACCGGTTCGGCCATATAAATCCTTTTTAATAAAAAACCAAATAAGTTTAAAAGTAATTAGTATATAAATATAATTAAAACAGAGAATATTTCGGGTTAGACACGTAGCTCAGTTGGTAGAGTTGCGTGCACGCGTACGAGAGGTCCCGAGTTCGAACCTCACTCAGCGCATGGTTAAACATAGTCCGACCGGTCAACGGTCAACGGTCAAAAGTCAAATTTTTTTTTATTCTTTTATTTATTTATTTTATTTAAAAATCAATTAAAAACACTTAAAAATAATATTTTTCAAGTTAGAAAATGTCCTTAAACTCACAAAAATAAATCTAAAAATTTCATTAAAAGCACTAATTAAAAACATTAATCTCGAATAAAATCCATTTATTTACCGAACCATTTCGTTATTATTTTAGGTTAGTTTTTCCTCGTCGATCAAATCCTAAAATTCGTGCGCATCCAACGTCATCAAAGAACGCACCCACTGTGAGTGAATCCTTACAAATTTCCCTTTTTATTCATGTTTTGGGGTGTATCATGTGTCGCTTTAATTATTTCATTTATTCAAACTCGTGCTATTACCATTATATGATCTAAACTCGAGATGTAAATATTGTTTGTTGTGATGTGTGTTTACATTTTGTCAAGTTGCGTGCAAATCATTCATTAGGCCCATCAGTTCCTCGTTGGAGACGGGTTGAGCATCAGGTGCCTCATTGTTCATCATTTGGTGTGTGCTTGTGCATTAATTGAGATTATGTGATTATGTTGTTTGTTGTGATACGTGTTTACATTCTTGTCAAGTTGTGTGCAAATCATGCATTAGGCCCATCAGTGCCTCGTGGGAGACGAGTTGAGCATCAGGTGCCTCATTAGATCGGCTCCGTTTGATTGAGCCTTGATCTCATTGTTCATCATTTGGTGTGTGTGCTTGTGCATTTATTGATATTATGTGTTTTGTGATTAAATTTACATTTACGTTTATTCATATTTGGTTATGCACAATTTTATTCAATTAAT
Organism: Scalesia atractyloides; assembly: GCA_947069175.1. Classification (NCBI taxonomy): domain Eukaryota; kingdom Viridiplantae; phylum Streptophyta; class Magnoliopsida; order Asterales; family Asteraceae; genus Scalesia; species Scalesia atractyloides. Next base: position 95,036,025 of record CAMTDV010000008.1, read on the forward strand.
CAATATAACTAATCCTTTCAAATATTTAAATAAGATTCACTCGCCAACTTTTGTTGACCCAAAACCCTATTTTACACATGATACAGGTGATCCGGTTGAGAAAAAGAAACACATAAGATGGCCTAGAAGAATAAACAAGTTAATGCCTTGGAATGAACGTTTAGTTTTGTTTTTCTTTGTTATTGTACTCTAGTTGTAGTTTGAATGAAAATGTATTTGAACATGTTGTGTTTGTATGTTTATTGTAACTTCTTCTTTAAAAGAGAAATAATAAATATGAAACTTTATAGTAAATGTCATGAGCTTTGATGAAAACCCAATCATGCCCCGATCACCATTTCCGCTGCGGGTCGGGGTGTGACAAATTGGTATCAGAGCTTTTGACTATAGGGATATATGATAGGTTATTAGACCCTTAGAGCCTATACTATAGTTGATTAGATTTTAAATTGTTTATGTGGTTACATGCAATCTCATGATGTTTATTTGTTTCGTATTTATTACACCCACAAATGCATGCAAACACTTCCACTATTATATTGTGTGATACTTAATGAGTTATACTTATTGTCAAACATAACATGCTTACATATACATTCATCACGCATATTTCAATGTCCACATATTCAAATCATCCTCATATTTCCTTTATTCAAGATTTTGTCGCATTTTTCATTTTTCAATCTCATCAAAGTGAGTTCTACGACGGGCATGTAGTAACTATAAGGGTACAAGTACCGGTAGTCGGAACGTCCTGTCTAGGTTGGCATTCGTATAAATCCAATATAACGGACCAGTTTGCCTTCCTGGGGACTAACGATGAGAATACGAAGAACCTATTAGGCCAAAGCATGCCACACCAAACGTCGTTCGAACTAACCCCACTTTGAGGTGTCACCGTGTCCACACCTGGATTGTCACACCCCGACCCGCAGCGGAAATAAGAGTCGGGGCATAATTGGGTTATCACCAAAGCACATGACATTTACTATTATGTTTCATAATTAATGAAGTCAAAGTTACATTTTCAAACATCCAAACATGTTCATTCAATACAAGGGAAATAATCAAAAGGTAACAATCCCAAAACTAAATCGATTTATTCTTCTAATCCAGGTCCTATATGTTCCTAGCTGCTGCTGGTTCACCTGTATCATGTGTAAAATGGTAGTTTTTGGGTCAACATAAGTTGGCGAGTGAACCTTATTAGATAAACATTTGATAATGATTTTATGGTTAGTTTATCAATAAAATATTGTGCATAATCATAAAAGAGCAAATGTAAGTAATCAAGCATTGGCAAATAGCAGTTACAATTATAAAATACAATAACACTTGATAGCATACATGAACATACCAATATCATACGATAACTAACATAAATGAACTGTGCGATCAAGGCTCAATCAAACGGAGCCGATCGTATTGCATGAACTGGAAATGTAAATTGAACTGTGCGATCAAGGCTCAATCAAACGGAGCCGATCGTATTGCATGAACTGGAAATGTAAATTGAACTGTGCGATCAAGGCTCAATCAAACGGAGCCGATCGTATTGCATGAACTGGAAATGTAAATTGAACTGTGCGATCAAGGCTCAATCAAACGGAGCCGATCGTATTGCATGTATTGAAATGTAAAATGAAATGACCGATCAAGGCTCAATCAAACGGAGCCGATCGTTGCGGGCACGCCAAGTTCAACCGCATAATAAAATGGGGAACAAGCTCAAACCTCATGGATGGGGAGCTACGGCCTCGGCAAATGCATGTACTGTAATAATAATAATTTGCATCCAATAATAACTACTTAACAGCAACAAACTAAATACACATGTCATGATATGATGTATGCACAATAGTTTCGTTATAATATGTATATAAACAAAGACACATGATACACCCCAAAAACGTGATTAAAACGGGGAATTTGAAAGGTTCACTCACATTGGGTGCGTTGAATTGGAGATGGTGAGATGCGCACGATTTAGATGAGCGAGTCGACGAGGAATACTAACCTAAATAATAATGGAAAAATATATTAAATGGATGGATGTTATTAAGAATTTTAATGAAATTTTTAGATATATTTTTGTGAGTTTATGGCTATTTTCTATCTTTAAAAAATGTTATTTTTAAGTATTTTTAATTGATTTTTAAATTAAATTAAATAAATAAATATATAAAAAAAAATATTATTTTTTATGTTGACCGTTGACCGTTGACCGGTTCGGTCAGCGGATATTTCTGCGCCGGGTGGGATTCGAACCGGCGACCTTCCGTTCACGTGCACGTAGCTCTACCAACTGAGCTACGTGACTAACCCGTTATAAACTCGGTTTTAATTATATTTATATACTTATTTGAATTAACCGAAAATTCCTTTATTTACAAAAACGTTTTAATTCAATTGGACCGGTGCTCGTGACAAGATTCGAACGCGCGACGTGAAGTTCATGTTGCACACAGTCCACCGCTGGACTGTGTGTCTAACCCGGTTATATTCTTGGTTTTTATTATACTTAACAACTACCTGTTTTAAACCCGGTTTAGTTCTGGATCAAAAAGGCATGTTATTACACAAGACGTGCGTGTAGCAAGGATCGAACTCGGGACGTGTATGTGAAATTTGCACACAGTCCACCGCTGGACTGTGTGTCTAACCCGTTTAAAATACCGTTTTTAATTATTCTTATGCTCTGTTATAACTTCATCTTCTTCGCCGATTTACACAGACAGCATAATTTGACTGGTTATGATTGATTTGTGATTTATATAGTTCTCAGACATTAACAGTAAATCAAAAATAGAGAATGGAGAGAGTTTAAGGAACAATATATACCGATTGATGTTATTCACTGAATTCCGGCGGAGGTTCGTCGGTACTGGAAATGAACTCCGACTGTTGAAACCAATTAACAGCGTTGATCGATTATTCATAAAGTTGAGTCACTTAAACAAGGTTTAAAAGAAGTTTTGGATATCATACCAGTTCACAGTGTGATTCCGGCAGTCTCAGAATCTTTCCGGCGAAGATAAGATTTCCGATAAACGTTGGCTAGGATCGATTCTGATGATAGAGTTGTGTTAGAGACTGATTAATCACATGTTTTAAACTGAAAGAGTCGGAGGAATTACCGTGAGAATGTGAGTCCCGGTTTTCCGGTGACTTGCAGAAATTTTCCGGCGAACTGATTCAGAAAATCTTATGGTTCAAAAATGCGACGAAAATGAAATTGAGTATTGTTGTGATAGTTCTGAATCGTGTAAATGATCTGGAGCTCGAAGTAAATCAGAACTTGATGAAATTTTCGGTTTCAAAAGCCGAAATGATAAGGCTTAAAGTTTCAATCAATTTTAACTTGATTATAAACCGTAATACATCGGTTATAACCGAAATTGTGAGGTAAACAATCGATTTGACGATTGGTTTGCCGATTACCGGTTTTCAAATGGTATCATCGGTTAAACTGAGTTTGTGTATAAGTTTCTTTTGTTTTCCTAGAGTTAACAGAAAACACATTGTGGCGGAGTGGTTTAGGGAATGGATGTTAAGTCGTTGAGCGACTCAGCTGACCCGGGTTCGAGTCCCGGCAGCTTCAAATGTTTTTTATTTATTTTATTTTAACTTTTTATCAAATATAATTTTTATAGTTTAGTTTATTGATTAATTATGTATCGTTTTAACTCAAAATAACCATAATGCACTTTCATAACTTGGTACTTGATTACAAAACGGAGCGGGTTTTGGAGACCCGATTTTTACAAATGTTACATGGATGCACTCCGAATTTCATACATTACATTCATATTTCTCGATTTTCTCTGGGTTTTAGTGTACGTTACCAGGCTAACACATGCGAACCATATGAAAGACCCTGTAATCATGGGGGCCCACATGATTACGAAGGTGAAGTATGGCGGCATGCAAGGCCCAATTACGAGCAAAGCCCAAGACATCCTATGGATGTAGTAAATTTATTATTCTTCATTTGTTTTATGAATGTTCATTTCTAAATACGACACATGACACCTAAAACGTCAAACTAATACTCTTGATACGTATTCCTTGTAGATGTCTTCTAGTCTCTCTCGTAGAAAAATGAGATCAGGAAAAACCCGCGAGCGCATGGCTGCCTAAATCGCTCAACAAATGGCTGCCGTAATACCCAACATCGTAGTTCAAGTTCAACAAGCCCTTACCGCTAATCCCGTCAACCCAATCAATCAAGAAGATCAAAATGTTGTCAACCCTCCCCCAAATACCACTAAATGCATCTTCAAGCATTTCAAATCATGCGACCCTCCAAAATACGAAGGGACTGAAGGTGTCACCGCTCTCCTCCATTGGTTTGAGGAGATGGAAAACACTTTTCTCAATTGCGACTGTCCCGATGATCGCAAGGTGCGATATGCTACCGGTCGTTTGTTTGGAGTAGCACTTACATGGTGGAATACAGAGAAGGCCAAGCGAGGTACTGAGAATGCTATGACTTTAACTTGGGAAGAGTTGAAGGAAATCATGACAAGACGTTTCTGTCCAAGAAGCGAAATCAAGAAATTGGAAGATGAGTTCTATTCTTTGAAAGAAAAGGAGGGCGACCACACCACGTACAACAAGAGATTCCTTGAGTTAAATCAGATGGTCCCCAACTTGTTCACTCCCCTCTACCGTTTGATCGAGCACTACATTCGAGGTCTTCCTTCAAAAATTCAAGACCCTGTAATAAGTACCACACCTGCAACTTTGGAAGCAGCAATGGAGTTAGCTACAGAGCTCATGGAAAACCGCATACGGAATAAAGACTTCACGGAGGAGAAGAAGAAGGATAAAGCATCAACCGAAACCCCAAACTCCACCCAAACCAAATCCTCTTCTCAACCCACTTCTAAGAGAAAACGAGATGGGCAAATTTTCGCTGTCACCCAACACAATCAACCAGCTTCACAAGCCGTACCCCTCCAAGCTATCCCAATCACTCAAGTAGCGCCCAACTCTACTTATCCAAATAAGAAACCTTACATTGGACCTCACCCTCAATGCAACACCTGTTTTTATCACCATCCATCTACTGTACCTTGTCGACTGTGTGCAAATTGTGGGCGTTATGGTCATTGGAGCAAAACTTGTCGTGCCCCTCAAAACCAAGCTTCACCCCCTACTCAAAACATGATCCAAACATATCAACAACCCCAATACCCCATGCCTCCATATGTTCGAGCTTGTTTTAATTGTGGCGACCCTACCCACTTTAGAAACACGTGCCCTCGATTGGTTAACATCATAAACGCTCAAGCGCAAGCAAACCCAGTTAACCAAGCAAGTCAAGCAAACCCAGCACTACCACCAGCAAGAGGAAGAGCTTACAACATCAACGCCAATCCTATTGAAAATAATAATGGCCCAAACGAATCACCCAACTAGTTTTCATTCACCAAGAATCAAGGCTCAACTCCAACCGTTTAGTTTTAATGTTTTCTTTATGTTATCTCAATCTTTCCGTATCCCAATTATAAATTGGGAATTTATGTATCCAAGAATTTTAATGCGAATTGATATTACAGTTTTGTTTTATACTCATTGATTTAACATTCATATCATCATACATCTCGACGTACCTCGATCACATCATTTAAAGAAGTTGGGTTGTGTCTCACTTTTACATGGACTAACCCCTTCATCATAACAAACGAGAGAGGTACTGTCATCGTACGATCATGTATCCTTTCAGATTTAAGACTCAAGCTTTGGCTGTAGTGGTTGTTTTGTAGATTTTAGAGTCACATAGAACTAATCATAACTTACTGACAAAGCCAATGAAAATTTGACAAGAATATGGTGGATACGCCGCTGGTACTTCCTATATATAAGTATTCTTGTCAAAGGATCAAAAGCGTTGTCAGGCGGTTATGAAAAGTTCCGTGTAGGTTTTAGTATCGTCATGGTTGAAGTTTTGTTTTATGATATAACCTTATCTTTCCAAACGTATCAATTCCCTCAAAACTCTTATGCATGAAATCATACCTAGTCAATCAACTCCGTTTATCCATGTTCCGCATTCATATACTTTAGGCATCAAAAAGCGATTCCTGTAGCAGGGTATTCACCCCTTACTAGGAACGTTACCGCCTCAAACAAAATTTAAACTCTCACCTTCTTCTAATTATGTAATTGTCAAATTAAAGCACCCCCTTCAAGTCAAACATACCACTACTACTTAAATTTCGGGACGAAATTTCTAAAAGTAGGGGATACTGTAACATCCGTCAAAAAACGGGTTTCCAAAACCCGCTTCGTTTATTAATCGAATATCCAGTTATAATTTTTCGTTGCATATTTATTGCTCAAATTAATTTTAAACGATACATAATTAATAAATATATAAGAATTTAAAAACCATAATTTAAAATTTCTAATAAAAACTGAATAAAAAAAATAAGTGCAGACGCCGGGTTTCGAACCCGGGTCACCCGGATGAACAAACACACAACACACCACTACCGCCACACGCGTTTCTTTGTAACAATACTGAATTAAATGATACTTAAAGTAAACCCGAATTCAAACCAGAGAAATCACGCGCACTCAGAGCTCGCAATCACTGGAAAATCTGGCAATCCGCGATTTTGGCCAAATCCGTTTCGACTAAATCGCTCCAATTGATGTCGACATCGGTTATAACCGTTGCCGGCAATCAATTTCCGTCATAACCGACGGAAATCCTAACTCGCGGACCTTGACTCAATTCACCCTGTTTTCACTATAAATACCCACTTAAACACTCTGAAAATCCTTTCGCTCAGAACCACGATCGTTTCCGAAGCTTAATTCATCTCAAAACACGTCGCCAGAGATATTTTACAGTCGCCGGACTTTCACCGGAAAACCGAGACTTACTTTGTCACACCCCGACCCGCAGCGGAAAAGGTAATCGGGGCATGATTGGGTTATCATCAAAGCTCATGACATTTATTATGCGTTTCATATTCATTAATACAAATTAAATGGAAATTTACAATAAATGTTACACATGTTCTAACTAACAATCTAAACTTCTTTGTTCTCTTCTAAGGCATATCCTATGTTTTCCTTGCTTCAACCTGTTCACCTGTATCATGTGTAAAAGAGTTTTTGGATCAACATAATGTTGGCGAGTGAATCCTATGGAAAACATTTGAACAAATTTATTTAAATTGATTATGAAATATGTGCACAACCAAACATGAATAAAAATAGATGTAAACTTAATCAACAATCATAAGATATTAAATGAAACACACATGAACAATAATGGAACATTTAGAGGCACGCGATGCTCAACTCGTCTCTCACGAGGAACTGAGGGGCCTAATGAATGAATTGCATAAACATGATAATATGAATGACACAACTATAAACAATATAAACTCAATGATACACACATGAACAATAATGAATTTGATTTGAGGCACGCGTTGTTCAACTCGTCTCCCACGAGGAACTGATGGGCTTAATGAATGAGTTTCATATAATTTGACAAAAGGAAATAAGTAATCACAACAATATAAACAATCTAAGTTTAGGTCATGATGTGGTATGGCACAAGTTTAAATAAATAAGTTAATTATTTTCATAACACATGACACACCCCAAAACGTGTAATTTAAAAGGGGGAGTTGTAAGATTCACTCACAGTGGGTGCGTTCGGTTGATGATGTTGAATGCACGCGAAGTGGTTTTAACCACGAGTGAGATTAACCTAGATAAATCGCATTATGGTTTGGTAAGTAAACGGATTTTATTAATCTATTTTAGTAGGATTGTTGGATGTATTTTTGTGAGTTTGAGGATTTTTAATTAAAATAATTAAATAAAAATAATAAAAAAACATTTGATTTTTTTTCTGACCGTTGACCTGACCGTTGACCGTTGACTGACCGTTGCCCGGTTCGAATCGTGTATATCAGTGCGCTGGGTGAGGCTCGAACCCGAGACCTCCCGTACGCGTGCACGCAGCTCTACCAACTGAGCTACGTGTCTAACCCGTTATATATCTGATTTTAATTATATATATATATTAATTATGTTAAACAGAAATCCTTTATTTTTAAAAACGATTTAAATCAATTCGGACGGTGCGCTCCACAGGTCTCGAACCCGGGACCTGTGGCTTAAACTAACACGCAGTCCACCGCTGGACTGTGTGTGCAACTTGTTAACTTAACTGATTTTTATTATACTTAAACACAAACTGTATATTTCCTTTTCTGTCTTATTTAAAAAAATAGATAATTGTCCGAGTCGGTGCAGTAGCCCGGACTCGAACTCGTGACCTGCGATATAAACATACACACAGTCCACCGTTGGACTGTGTGTCTAACTTGGTTATTATTCCGGTTATTAATATACTTAACATATACCAGTATGAATCCGGTTCGGTTAATAAAAAAAATCATTTTTATTAAGGCGACGTGTGTGAGACAGGATTCGAACTCGAGACGTTTGTATGTTTAATGTGCACACAGTCCACCGCTGGACTGTGTGTCTAACCCGAGTAATTTCTTGCTTTTAATTATACTTATGTGATATAGTTAAATCGTCTTCTTCGTTGAGATATAACCAGAGATAATGTCTGACTGGTTCGAGTTTTATTCAGGTTTCTTTAGCGTCTTACAGTTCATTACGGTGAGATATGAGTGAAAAGAAAAGATATTAGGCGAAGAGGTATACCGACTGTCTTCCTCTGTTTTCCGGCAGAACTCCGGCGACAGCAGTAGGCTCCGGCGACGAGTGTCTTGCAGCAGAGAAACTTCAGAAAGCTTACAAAATATGTGGGTGACTTCGGTATAAGTTCAAATGGTTTAGTAAGGCTCAGAAATGAGGAAACCGGTTTTCCGTCGACGAACAGAATAATTCCGGCGAGTGGAATTACGCCGAGAAAAGGTGTGGTTTTGAGCGAAAAGGTTTGCAGTGGGTTGTGGGTGAATTTATAGGGCAATTCGTCGAAGAACTTGGTCTGATTTCCGACTGTATTCATCGGTTATAAAAACTCCGGCGGTTATAACTTTGGTCGCGGACTTAGACGTCGGTTATAACCGATGTCTTAGTAATGGTTTACGTTATAACGTAAGTTGTCGTTAAGACTCGCGAGATTTCCGGGATTTCCGACGACTGAACTATTGGGCGCCGGTTTTGAATTCGTAACGTCATGATATCAATTAAATGATTCTATTATTTAACAAATAACATCAGTGGCGCAGTGGTTTGTGTGTGGTGTGTTAAGTTTGATGTTGAACCGGTACTGACCCGGGTTCGAAACCCGGCAGAGACCTTTTATTTTTATTTTGCGAATTTCAACAGTTTTTCAAAAACTAAATATATATTCCCGTATAGTAATCGATTATGTATCGTTTAAAATTATTTTGGGCATTTAATTCGCAACGAAAATTTTAACTGACTGTTCGGTTGATAAACGGAACGGGTTTGGTAAATCCGTTTTTGACGGATGTTACAGTATCCCCTGCTTTTTAGAAATTTCGTCCCGAAATTTAAATAATGATATATTTTGACTAAAAGAATGATGGTGTTTAGTTTGACAGTTGTATGCTTAGAAAATAAGGGTTTAAGTTTTTGTTCGAGGCGGTAACGTTCCTTGTAAGGGTTAAGTACCCTATTCAGGAATCGCTTTTTGTTGCCTACTGTATAAGTATTGATAAGCAGAAATGATTTGCTAAAAATGATATCATGCATAAGAGTTTGGATACGTTTGGAAAAGTATGGTTATATCCTAAAGCAAAACTTCTAACACTATAACCTACATGGAAACATAAATAAAACACAACAGCTGATATTTGAACATAATTAAACACAACAGCTAATATTTGAACATAAATAAGCACAACAGCTAATATTTGAATCCACATTCTGATAGCATATATGTTTGAATGGTGGAAGTTCCTCTCTCGTTTGTTATGATGGAGAGATTAGTTTATGTAGAAATGGAACACAATCAATTCTCTTTAAATAGCAAGATGATATAAATGTAACACAAATTCCAACCAAGGAAATACTAAATCCTACATGGAACTTCTCATAACCGCCTGATAATGCCTCTGATCCTTTGGCAAGAATACTTATATATAGGAAGTACCAGCGGCGTATCCACCATATTCTTGCCAAATTTTCATTAGTTTTATCCACAAGTTATGATTAGTTACCAAGAAACTAATAAATCCTACATAGAACTTCTCATAACCGTCTGACAATGCCTCTGATCCTTTGACAAGAATACTTATATATAGGAAGTACCAGCGGCGTATCCACCATATTCTTGTCAAATTTTCATTGGTTTTATCAGTGAATTATGATTAGTCCTATAACTCTACAACCAATACAACAAACATAAAATACTGAAATGAAATATATCTGTGCGATCAAGGCTCAATCAAACGGAGCCGATCGTATTGCATGTACTGAAAATGAAATGTCTGTGCGCTCAAGGCTCAATCAAACGGAGCCGAACGTATTGAATGTACTGAAAATGAAATTGTCTGTGTGCTCAAGGCTCAATCAAACGGAGTCGAGCGTATTGTATGTACTGAAATTGAATAACTTAATCACACAAACAGCCTATGCATGGAACCTCTCATAACCGCCTGATAAGGCCTCCGATCATTTGACAAGAATACTTATATATAGGAAGTACCAGCGGCGTATCCACCATATTCTTGTCAAATTCTCATTGACTTTATCCGCAAGTTATGATTAGTTCTATGCGACTCTACAACAAACACAACAACCACAAGATACTGATAATGAAATTGTTTGTGCGCTCAAGGCTCAATCAAACGGAGCCGAACGTATTGCATGTACTGATAATGAAATTGTATGTGCGCTCAAGGCTTAATCAAACGGAGCCGAACGTATTGCATGTACTGAAAATGAACAACTTAATCTAAACAACAATCACTCAACAGCCTATGCATGGAACCTCTCATAACTGCCTGATAATGCCTCCGATCATTTGACAAGAATACTTATATATAGGAAGTACCAGCGGCGTATCCACCATATTCTTGTCAAATTCTCATTGACTTTATCCGCAAGTTATGATTAGTTCTATGCGACTCTACAACAAACACCACAACCACAATATACTGATAATGAAAATGTATGTGCGCTCAAGGCTCAATCAAACGGAGCCGAACGTATTGCATGAACTGGAAATGTAAATTGAACTGTGCGCTCAAGGCTCAATCAAACGGAGCCGAGCATATTGCATGTATTGAAATGTAAAATGAAATGACCGATCAAGGCTCAATCAAACGGAGCCGATCGTGCGGGCACGCCAAGATCAACCGCATAATAAAATGGGGATCAAGCTCAACCTCGATGGATGGGAGCTGCGGCCTCGGCAAAAGCATATACTGAAAACAATATATAATATATAATATACAATAATTACTCTAACAGTCTACACATGGAACCTCTCATAACCGCCAGATAATGCTTCTGATCCTTTGACAAGAATACTTATATATAGGAAGTACCAGCGGCGTATCCACCGTATTCTCGTCAAAGTTTCATTGGCTTTATCCTTAAGTTATGTTTGGTTCTATGTGATAAAGAAAAACATAAACTAAACGATAGGAGTTGAATCTGGATCTTCGGCGAAGAGGACTGGTTGGGTATCTTCGTTTGGGCCGTCATTATCTTCGACAGGATTGGCGTTGATATTGAAGACTCTTCCTCTTGCTGGTGGCCTAGTGGTTGGGTTTTCTTGGTTTACTTGGTTAACTGGGTTTGATTGGGCTTGAGTGTTGATGACGTTAACCAATTGAGGGCATGTCTTTCTAAAGTGGGTAGGGTCGCCACAATTGAAACAAGCTCGAGCATATGGGAACACGGGGTATTGGGGTTGATGATAAGTTTGGGTCATGTTTTGAGTAGGGGAAGAGGTTTGGTTTTGAAAGGTGCGGCAAACCTTGCTCAAATGACCATAGCGTCCACAAGTTGCACATAGACGACAAGGTAGGGTATGGGGATGGTGATAAAAACAGTTGTTGCATCGAGGGTGAGGTCCAAGATATGGTTTCTTATTTGGGTAGGCTGAGTTGGGTGCCACTTGGGTGATTGGGATAGCTCGGATGGGTATGGCGTGTAAAACTGGTTGATTACGTTGGGTAGCAGCGAAAAGTTGCCCGTCTCTTCTTCTCTTAGGATTGGGTTGAGAAGGGGATTCGGTTTGGGTGAAGTCGGAGGTTTCTGTCGATTCTTTATCCTTCTTCTTCTCCTCCTTGAAGTCTTTGTTTCGGATTCGGTTCTCGGTGAGCTCTGTTGCTAGCTCCATTGCTGCTTCCAAAGTTGCAGGCTTGGTACTTATTACAGGGTCTTGAATCTTTGACGGAAGGCCACGAATGTAGTGCTCGATCAAACGGTAGAGGGGAGTGAACATGTTGGGAATCATTTGATGTAATTCGAGGAACCTTTTGTTGTAAGTGGTGTGGTCTCCTTCCATTTGCTTCAACAAATAAAATTCATCTTCTAATTTCTTGATCTCGCTCCTTGGGCAAAATCGTCTGGTCATGATTTCCTTCAATTCATTCCAAGTTAAGGTCATAGCATCTTCCACACCTCGTTTAGCTTTCTCTGTGTTCCACCAAGTTAGTGCTATCCCATATAATCGACCGTAGCATATCGCACTTTGCGATCGTCAGGGCAATCGCAATTTAGAAATGTGTTCTCCATTTCTTCAAACCAATGGAGGAGAGCGGTGACGCCTTCAGTCCCTTTGTATTTCGGAGGGTCGCATGATTTGAAATGCTTGTAGGTGCATTTAGTGGTATTTGGGGGAGAGTTGAAAATGTTTTGGTTTGCTTGATTGACAGGATTAGCGGTAAGTGCTTGTTGAACTTGGATTACAATGTTGGGTATTACAGCAGCCATTTGTTGAGCGATTAAGGCAGCCATGCGCTCGCGGGCTTTTCTTGCTCTCGTCTTCCTACGGGCGAGGTTAGAAGACATCTACAAGGAATACATGACAAGAGTATGAGTTGGATGTTTTTGGGGTTCATGGGTCGCATTAGGAATGAACATTCATAAAATAATTATAGAAAAATAAATCTACTACATCCATAGGATGTCTTGGGTTTTGCTCGCCGTTAGGCCCTACATGCCGCCATACTTTACCTGTGTAATCATGTGGGCCCCCATGAATACCGGTTTTTCATATGGTTCGCACGGGTTTGCCAGGTTGCGTACACAAAGACCCGGAGAAAATCGAGAAATATGTATACAACGTGTGATATTCGGAATGTGTCCAGGTGTAGACACGGTGACACCTCAAAGTAGGTTAGTTCGAACGACGTTTGGTGTGGCATGCTTTGGCCTAATAGGTCCTTCGTACTCTCATCGTTGGTCCCCAGGTAGGCAAACTGGTCCGTTATATTGGATTTATACGAATGCCAACCTAGACAGGACGTTCCGACTACCGGTACTTGTACCCTTCCGGTTACTACATGCCCGTCGCAGAACTTACTTTGATGAGATTTGAAAATTGCAACAAAATCTTTGGATAATGAGAGTATGAAAATAAATTGAATACATGAACATCGATATATGTATAATGAATATGTATATATGTATAATGAATATGTATATAAGCATGTATGTTTGACTGTAAATGTAAACAAATATGAAACAAATAAATATCACAAGTTTGTATGTAACCACCTAATCAATTAAAATTTAGGCAGACTATAGTATAGGCTCTAAGGGTCTAATAACCTATCCTATATCCCTATAGTCATGGCTCTGATACCAATCTGTCACACCCCGACCCGCAGCGGAAAAGGTGATCGGGGCATGATTGGGTTATCATCAAAGCTCATGACATTTATTATGCGTTTCATATTCATTAATACAAATTAAATGGAAATTTACAATAAATGTTACAACATGTTCTAACTAACAATCTAAACTTCTTTGTTCTCTTCTAAGGCATATCCTATGTTTTCCTTGCTTCAACCTGTTCACCTGTATCATGTGTAAAAGGGTTTTTGGATCAACATAATGTTGGCGAGTGAATCCTATGGAAAACATTTGAACAAATTTATTTAAATTGATTATGAAATATGTGCACAACCAAACATGAATAAAAATAGATGTAAACTTAATCAACAATCATAAGATATTAAATGAAACACACATGAACAATAATGGAACATTTAGAGGCACGCGATGCTCAACTCGTCTCTCACGAGGAACTGAGGGGCCTAATGAATGAATTGCATAAACATGATAATATGAATGACACAACTATAAACAATATAAACTCAATGATACACACATGAACAATAATGAATTTGATTTGAGGCACGCGTTGTTCAACTCGTCTCCCACGAGGAACTGATGGGCTTTATGAATGAGTTTCATATAATTTGACAAAAGGAAATAAGTAATCACAACAATATAAACAATCTAAGTTTAGGTCATGATGTGGTATGGCACAAGTTTAAATAAATAAGTTAATTATTTTCATAACACATGACACACCCCAAAACGTGTAATTTAAAAGGGGGAGTTGTAAGATTCACTCACAGTGGGTGCGTTCGGTTGATGATGTTGAATGCACGCGAAGTGGTTTTAACCACGAGTGAGATTAACCTAGATAAATCGCATTATGGTTTGGTAAGTAAACGGATTTTATTAATCTATTTTAGTAGGATTGTTGGATGTATTTTTGTGAGTTTGAGGCTATTTTCTAACCTTAAAAATGTTATTTTTAAGTATTTTTAATTGATTTTTAATTAAAATAATTAAATAAAAATAATAAAAAAACATTTGATTTTTTTTCTGACCGTTGACCTGACCGTTGACCGTTGACTGACCGTTGCCCGGTTCGAATCGTGTATATCAGTGCGCTGGGTGAGGCTCGAACCCGAGACCTCCCGTACGTGTGCACGCAGCTCTACCAACTGAGCTACGTGTCTAACCCGTTATATATCTGATTTTAATTATATATATATATTAATTATGTTAAACAGAAATCCTTTATTTTTAAAAACGATTTAAATCAATTCGGACGGTGCGCTCCACAGGTCTCGAACCCGGGACCTGTGGCTTAAACTAACACGCAGTCCACCGCTGGACTGTGTGTGCAACTTGTTAACTTAACTGATTTTTATTATACTTAAACACAAACTGTATATTTCCTTTTCTGTCTTATTTAAAAAAATAGATAATTGTCCGAGTCGGTGCAGTAGCCCGGACTCGAACTCGTGACCTGCGATATAAACATACACACAGTCCACCGTTGGACTGTGTGTCTAACTTGGTTATTATTCCGGTTATTAATATACTTAACATATACCAGTATGAATCCGGTTCGGTTAATAAAAAAAATCATTTTTATTAAGGCGACGTGTGTGAGACAGGATTCGAACTCGAGACGTTTGTATGTTTAATGTGCACACAGTCCACCGCTGGACTGTGTGTCTAACCCGAGTAATTTCTTGCTTTTAATTATACTTATGTGATATAGTTAAATCGTCTTCTTCGTTGAGATATAACCAGAGATAATGTCTGACTGGTTCGAGTTTTATTCAGGTTTCTTTAGCGTCTTACAGTTCATTACGGTGAGATATGAGTGAAAAGAAAAGATATTAGGCGAAGAGGTATACCGACTGTCTTCCTCTGTTTTCCGGCAGAACTCCGGCGACAGCAGTAGGCTCCGGCGACGAGTGTCTTGCAGCAGAGAAACTTCAGAAAGCTTACAAAATATGTGGGTGACTTCGGTATAAGTTCAAATGGTTTAGTAAGGCTCAGAAATGAGGAAACCGGTTTTCCGTCGACGAACAGAATAATTCCGGCGAGTGGAATTACGCCGAGAAAAGGTGTGGTTTTGAGCGAAAAGGTTTGCAGTGGGTTGTGGGTGAATTTATAGGGCAATTCGTCGAAGAACTTGGTCTGATTTACGACTGTATTCATCGGTTATAAAAACTCCGGCGGTTATAACTTTGGTCGCGGACTCAGACGTCGGTTATAACCGATGTCTTAGTAATGGTTTACGTTATAACGTAAGTTGTCGTTAAGACTCGCGAGATATCCGGGATTTCCGACGACTGAACTATTGGGCGCCGGTTTTGAATTCGTAACGTCATGATATCAATTAAATGATTCTATTATTTAACAAATAACATCAGTGGCGCAGTGGTTTGTGTGTGGTGTGTTAAGTTTGATGTTGAACCGGTACTGACCCGGGTTCGAAACCCGGCAGAGACCTTTATTTTTATTTTGCGAATTTCAACAGTTTTTCAAAAACTAAATATATATTCCCGTATAATAATCGATTATGTATCGTTTAAAATTATTTTGGGCATTTAATTCGCAACGAAAATTTTAACTGACTGTTCGGTTGATAAACGGAGCGGGTTTGTTAAATCCGTTTTTGACGGATGTTACATACTTCAAATCGGTAAAATTCTCGACTCTTTTGTTTGTAATCCATTATTCGACATGTATTAACTTCAATCCTTCAACCAGAATCTGTCCCAGACTACGCCGCCGGGAAATCCCACACTCACCGGAATTTCACTGAAACATCGAAGTCTCATTTTCGATCGGTATAATCATCTAAAAACTCTTGATATCTCTTACTCAGTAACTTAATTTCATAACACAAGAATCTAGACTGTCAAACACTTCACTCAGCCGAGAGTCACAAATCAGAGCCGACGACTCCTGCCGGAAATCTGAAGTAAACGCGCTGTTTTGGTACATTCTATTCTTTAATCTCGTTAACTATTTCATTCCAACCAACTATAAGTTTTGATAATCGAATTAAACAAAACAGTCGGATCTCACTGATCTGAGTTCTTGTAAATGAAGAAGATGAAGTCGAGAATAGGTATTAGTATAATTAAAACCAGATATTCAAACGGGTTAGACATACAGTCCAGCGGTGGACTGTGTGCGCAAACAATACGCACGTCACCAGTTCGAATCGCACAACGTACCGACTTTCAGACTTAAAACCAACATTTTTAGAACTGAATCAGAACAATGCGCAGAATGTTTATAAGAGTAATATAATCCTTAAGTTAAACAGATTAGACACACAGCCCAACTGGTTGGGCTGTGCGCATTCGAACCGAAGGACCCGAGTTCGACTCCGGGTCCCTGCAACTGGTTCGGCCATATAAATCCTTTTTAATAAAAAACCAAATAAGTTTAAAAGTAATTAGTATATAAATATAATTAAAACAGAGAATATTTCGGGTTAGACACGTAGCTCAGTTGGTAGAGTTGCGTGCACGCGTACGAGAGGTCCTGAGTTCGAACCTCACTCAGCGCATGGTTAAACATAGTCCGACCGGTCAATGGTCAACGGTCAAAAGTCAAATTTTTTTTTATTCTTTTATTTATTTATTTTATTTAAAAATCAATTAAAAACACTTAAAATAATATTTTTCAAGTTAGAAAATGTCCTTAAACTCACAAAAATAAATCTAAAAATTTCACTAAAAGCACTAATTAAAAACATTAATCTCGAATAAAATCCATTTATTTACCGAACCATTTCGTTATTATTTTAGGTTAGTTTTTCCTCGTCGATCAAATCCTAAAATTCGTGCGCATCCAACGTCATCAAAGAACGCACCCACTGTGAGTGAATCCTTACAAATTTCCCTTTTTATTCATGTTTTGGGGTGTATCATGTGTCGCTTTAATTATTTCATTTATTCAAACTCGTGCTATTACCATTATATGATCTAAACTCGAGATGTAAATATTGTTTGTTGTGATGTGTGTTTACATTTTGTCAAGTTGCGTGCAAATCATTCATTAGGCCCATCAGTTCCTCGTTGGAGACGGGTTGAGCATCAGGTGCCTCATTGTTCATCATTTGGTGTGTGCTTGTGCATTAATTGAGATTATGTGATTATGTTGTTTGTTGTGATACGTGTTTACAATCTTGTCAAGTTGTGTGCAAATCATGCATTAGGCCCATCAGTGCCTCGTGGGAGACGAGTTGAGCATCAGGTGCCTCATTAGATCGGCTCCGTTTGATTGAGCCTTGATCTCATTGTTCATCATTTGGTGTGTGTGCTTGTGCATTTATTGATATTATGTGTTTTGTGATTAAATTTACATTTACGTTTATTCATATTTGGTTATGCACAATTTTATTCAATTAATCAATATAACTAATCCTTTCAAATATTTAAATAAGATTCACTCGCCAACTTTTGTTGACCCAAAACCCTATTTTACACATGATACAGGTGATCCGGTTGAGAAAAAGAAACACATAGGATGGCCTAGAAGAATAAACAAGTTAATGCCTTGGAATGAACGTTTAGTTTTGTTTTTCTTTGTTATTGTACTCTAGTTGTAGTTTGAATGAAAATGTATTTGAACATGTTGTGTTTGTATGTTTATTGTAACTTCTTCTTTAAAAGAGAAATAATAAATATGAAACTTTATAGTAAATGTCATGAGCTTTGATGAAAACCCAATCATGCCCCGATCACCATTTTCGCTGCGGGTCATGGTGTGACAATAATAACAAGCCAATCCCAAGAAACTACAAATTTCTGATGGAGTCTTGGGAACTTCCCAATTCATTATGGCTTCTATCTTGGCGGGATCCACTTGGATACCACGCTCATTTACAACATGTCCAAGAAACTGGACTTCTCTAAGCCAAAACTCGCACTTAGAGAACTTAGCATAAACCTTCTCCTGCCTTAATAATTCTAGGATGCACCGAAGATGTTTCTCGTGATCAATTTGATTACGAGAATAGATAAGTATGTCACCTATGAAGACAATGACAAACTTATCCAGATATGGTTTGCAGACTCTATTCATGAGATCTATGAATGCTATTGGTGCATTGGTGAGCCCAAAAGGCATCACCAGGAATTCAAAATGACCATATCGGGTCCTGAAGGCAGTTTTAGGAACATCTCCACTTCTAACCTTCAGCTGGTGATATCCAGATCTCAGATCAATCTTAGAGAAATAACTAGCCCCTTGAAGTTGGTCGAATAAATCATCGATCCTGGGCAAAGGATATCTATTCTTAATTGTTAACTTGTTCAATTCCCGATAGTCGATGCACATCCGCAATGATCCGTCTTTCTTCTTAACGAAGAGGATTGGAGCTCCCCAAGGCGAGTAACTACGTTGAATAAAGCCTTTCTCCAAGAGTTCGTCTAGCTGCGTCCTTAATTCCTTCATTTCTGTTGGTGCTAGCCTATATGGAGCTCTAGCTACTAGTGCTGATCCTGGTATAATGTCAATCCTGAACTCCACTTGTCTGTCTGGAGGTAGGCCTGGTAATTCTTCTGGGAAAACATCGGAATACTCCGAGATAACTGGAAGGTCTTGGATATCGAATTTAGGCTCATTTATGGTGACTTGTGCCATGTAGATGACACAACCTTTTCTCAAACTCTTGGATGCCTTAAATAACGACACCTTGTCTGGCAATCCGTAGTGTGAGTCACCAAAGATGGTGAGCATTTCACCAGATGGGGTTTTAATTTCGATGAGTTTCTTATCAGAGGCAATGCGGGCTTGGTTATGAGATAACCAATCAATGCCTAAGACTACATCGAATCCAACCAATTTCATTGGTAAAAGAGAGATAGGGATGGAATGATTCTTAATGGATATAGAGCATCCATCAAGAATGGAAGTTGTGGTTTCTAAGGTTCCGTCGGCAAGTTCTACTTCATAGGTTATGTCTGGAGTTCTTATGGGTAAGTTTAATAGTTTGCTAAACTTATGGTCCACAAAAGACTTATCTGCACCCGAATCAAACAGAACTCAAACATATACGTCATTAATGAGGAATGTACCTGTTATGACGTTGTTGTCATTAACAGCCTCTCTAGCATTCATCTGAAAGGCACGGGCATTTCCTTTCTTGGCCTCTCCAGGCTTCGCATTATTATTCTTGAGATTCTTAGGGCACTTAGTCTTAATATGCCCTTTTTCATTGCAGCCGTAGCAGACTGCATCCTTAAGATCCTTGCATTCTAGGGTCTTATGCCCTTTCTTTTACAGATACCACAAGGTTTAGCCTGTGGATCAAAATTACACTGTCCCCAGTGTCTGCGATTGCAGGTCTTACATGTTGGCGTCACACCCGACTTATCTTGATTCTTTTTGAATCCAAAACTCCCCTTATTCATTTTATTAAATCCTTGGGAGTTACCATCATCTCTTTTCCTCTTCCCGTCAGTCTCAGTCTTGACTGACTTTTGTCTCACCAAATCCAAGGTGAGTGAGAGAGATAGGTCAACAGCAGACCTATAAGTAGTAGGCCGAGCAGCCTTCACCATGCCTTTTATCTCAGGCGCTAACCCATTTATAAAACGTGCGATGCATTTGGGTTCAGGTGAAATCAGAAAGATACTAATCTGGATAAGGAATTAAAGTCGGTCACATACTTCCGACAGTTCAGATTTTTCATTGTAAGAGTCAGAAAATCTGTCTCTATCTTCTCCACCTCATGAGTTGGGCAGTACGTTTCTTTAATAAGGTCCGCAAACTTGGTTCATCCCAAGTTATACAGGTGTACTTTTCCTATTGACTGGACCATGGCCTTCCACCATATTAGGGCATCGCCCTTGAAGGATTGGGATACAAACTTCACCACATCCTTATCAGCATAACCGCTGATATCTACAATAGTTTCCATCTCATCAAGCCATCTCAAAGCTTCTATAGCCCCTTTTTCTGCATTAAAATCTCGGGGCTTGCAGGAGACAAAGTATTTATAGGTACATCCGTCTTTAGCAGAACGGGACCTATCATTAAATTCCATTCTCTTTGGTTCACTCTTCGCATTTGAAGAATGAGCAGAGCTCTCCTTTCGAGCTGATGATGGTGGAATAGATAAAGGTTTGGAGCGAGTAGCGCTCACTTCCTTAAATTTCTCCATGGCCTTTTCCATGGCTTTTCCTACAACTGCATCAATGGGAGCTTGGAAATCATCATTATTGATGGCATGTTTTCAGCTTTGTCAACACTATTATTACGACGATTACTTTGCACCTCATATGAGTTAGCCATCTCTGATGTTTGGGTACTATATACCAAATTAAATCTTATATTCGCCATGGTATTAATAACCATATAGGCTATAAAGTTTGGATATATGTAAATCCATTGCCTATTTGAACTAGTGTGCATGGAATCACAATTGTTAGGCTTAACATTTTAAATGAATGTTATCTATATTTGGCCTAGGTCTCAAAAGGACCATCAAAGGCAAATTACGATTTGGACATAGTCCATATATTATTAGCCAGTGGATCATAATGTCACAACTGTCATTGTCACTTGGACAATTGTATATAGCACATAGGCTTGTCACAAAGGACATTTGATTATGGCACACAGGCCTGTCACTAATGGACATTAATTATGGCACATTGGCCTCTCACTATGGACATAAATATAATGGCACACTGCATGTCACTAATGGACATAAAAATATGGCACATTGACCTGTCACTAATGGACATAAAATATGTCACATTGGCCTGTCACTAATGGACATAAAATATGGCACATTGGCACTACATCACTAATGGATGTTTAATCCTAGCCCCAAGGGCAATACATTACTAATGGATGTTTAATCATCGCACTGATGATATTAGCCGGGATCAAATTTGATCACATAGGCTATATAAGGTTAGGACATAGTCCATTACCTAGAAGACTAGTGTGATTCCTCAAGTCACACTACCAAGAGTATGAACATTCTTGAATGTTAACATAAGATTATCTTAATGGTTGATTAATAGTCCCGGTCGCATTGACCTTAACGACTTGGAGGCTTGAACTTAAGTCCACCACCTCTGGATAGAAGGATAATACTTCCCTTAACTATCATGATAGAAGACCCCTACGTACTTAACTATCTTTTATACGTTTGGCTTATGCCACTTAGCTAATCAAAACCATTAAGATCTTTTTGGAATTATATAGCTGATCATAAATTTCGAGTAAAATCGAGACGATCGCTTGAGGAGGATGAGTACATATACATATAATTCCAAAATATTTCATTAAATGATAATAGAAAGTACAATACTTGAAATAAATAAATGAAACTGATTGTCCATGTAAAGACTAAAAGAAACAAAAATGCCCACGCAGGGACTACATATAATACAAGAAAAGACTTCACTCATCTTTCTTTCCCTTAACCAACTTGGAGAGCTTCTTGAAGAAATTATTTGTCTTCTTCTCCGTCTTCTCCGCTTGTTGCTACATTTCTTTCATTCGTTCTAAGGCCTCGTTAATGGCCTCAAGTTGCGGCAGAGGTTGTGGTTGTGGTTGTGGCATCATAGGATACTGGTACCCATAAGTTGGATATCCAGTAGGTGGATAAGCAGGTGGGAAAGGAGACGGGTAAAGTGCATTATGCATGACCGCTTGCATATAAGGGTCATGTGATAGTGCCTGTAATTTACCGGCGTAGGTGGGTTAAAAGGATCATATCCAGTTATATCCGGATATGTAGGAACAGGGTTATTAAAATCCGATGGTGGTGGTTGAACCACTGGTGGTGGTGTCGGTTCCACCACATGTGAAGCATTGGAGGGTCCACCCATTTGTGGATCCTCTTGAATGGTTGGGTAAAGTTTGGGCAAAGGTGGCAGCGATCCTGACCGTTGGCCCGCACGTACTGACATACGTGCTCCTCCTTTTCTCCTTGGTGGCTCAGGTGGAGATTGGGGTTGGTCCTGGGTTTCATGTGGACATCTTCCTGTATGGGAGGTGGTTGAGAGTGATGGGAAGGAGTATTAGTAAAGTCAAATTGACTCCAATATTGGTTCCACTCATTAGGACCTTGATATGGCGATCCGGCATAAGAGTTGGAATTGCTCGAGATTTCAATAGGATGTGTGTTCGATCCTGATGGCGGCATCTCCGGATCGGAGTCTTCGTCCATTGGGTTTGGTTGATCCAACTGATTTTGGTCAGCTGGAGGTGTGTTAAAATAGTAATTAGGGTTAAATTCTTCATGGTAAGAGTGTGAATGGGAATGATGGGAATGGTGAGAATGGTGTGAATATAGGAGTGGTGAGAGTGGTAAGAATTTTGTGAATGTGGGGGCGAGTGTCTATGAGAGACAGAGTGTCTCGCTGGTTGCCAAGGAGACGAATCTCCTGATTCTTGGTAGGAATCTGAGTTGTTAGGTTGTGAAGGAATGCGCCCTGATGGTCCTCCCCTCATTGGACCTTTTCCTCTTCCACTTTGTCCTCTAAATCTTGGCGGCATTTTCCTGTTTAAAAATCAAATCAAAACAATACTAATAACTTAATAATGAAATGAATAATCCTAGGTCAAAGCTTAGACTCGGAAGTCTAAGGAATGTGCTTGTGTAAGTCTGAGATTAAACACAAGAAGGCTAGTGTTTAATTCTCTCAACGTTGGCTCTGATACCAACCTGTCACACCCCGAATTTCCAACCAAACACCGATGGGCCCGGTGGGGAATATCGTGACGTAAGTTGATATCATCATAGTCAATTAAACATAGCACAGCGGAAGTCTTGGATTTAAATTACTATTACAAACCGAAATGTTCAAAGTACAAAATAATATACAGACGACTTGTAACGAAAGATCCACAGGTGGATCGTAAAATGTACAAAAATGTATAACAGACTTTAGGGCAGATATAAGGATTTGCAAGATCCTCTTATATGTAACATTTGTCAAAAACAGGTTTTCCAAACCCGCTCCGTTTTTTAATCGAATATCAAGTTATAAAGGTCACGTTGCGTATTTATGGCTATTTTAATTTTTTAATGATGCATAATTAATAAAAAAACTAAACTATAAAAGTTAAAATTGATAAAAAGTAAAAATAAAATAATTAAAAAGAGAATGAGGCTGCCGGAACTCGAACCCGGGTCAGCCGGAAAAGAACTCAAAGCTTTATCACACACACCTATCACCACTCCGCCACTTGTTGTTTTCTGTAAACATTAGGAAACAATTAAATTTTATTATCTATCACAAATTAATCCGGTTACGCCAACTGTAACCGAAATCGGTCACCAAACGTCCAAAAACGTTTGATAAAACGCGGTTTACCGATTATAACCGCTACACCGACGTTCTCAATCAAGGTTGCCTTGAATGAACTTGAATTCTAGAAGTGAATCGGTTTCTATAACCGAAAACTTTCAATTCCAGAATTACTTCAATCTTTGTTCTCTCTCACGACTCAAACACACTCGGAAAGCTCTCAATTACATTTCCGCACAGTTTTCAGTTCGCCGGAGAATCTAATTGGACTCGCCGGACTTTCGCCCGAAAACCGTATTCTCCATCAAAACAGTAAGTCTTTCAATTCTTTCGTGGTCAATCAATTGTTAAGCTATTGCTAACCCAAACCTTTCAATCGGAATCAAATTCAGACGTCGTTATCAGATAATTCCTGCTCGCCGGAAAACCTCTTAAAGTTCTTATCTTCCGCTGTAAAACGGTATGGACATTTATACCTTCTGTTAACTCTTGTTTAGCACTTCAATTCCACAATTAGCTAATCAAAACTGTTAAATTTCTCGCTCAGTTGAAGTTCATAAAAACAGAGCCGACGCCTTGCCGGAATTCTGAGACAAATCATTCCTCCGGTATGTTTATTTCCAACACCGTCTCTGTCATTTCATTTTAGTCTTATGAATGTTGTTAATCGTTTTAAAACAAGAAACATTTGGGTAAATTGTTGTCTGTAAAAATTAGCGAAGAAGATGAACTGTGTTAACACTATAAGGATAATTAAAATCGGTATTTTAAACGGGTTAGACACACAGTCCAGCGGTGGACTGTGTGCAAACAATACGCACACGCCGCGAGTTCGATCCCTGATACACAC
This sequence comes from Scalesia atractyloides, assembly GCA_947069175.1. Lineage (NCBI taxonomy): Eukaryota > Viridiplantae > Streptophyta > Magnoliopsida > Asterales > Asteraceae > Scalesia > Scalesia atractyloides. The sequence goes on from CAMTDV010000008.1 coordinate 95,060,919, forward strand.
ACCCTCTCTGTAATAAAGATGTTTTATTTTTCTAACTGAACCGGATTAACTTACGTTAGTTGTTAAGTATAATAAAAATCTGTATATTAACCAAGTTAGACACACAGTCCAGCGGTGGACTGTGTGTAACGTTAAAGCACAGGTCCCGGGTTCGAGACCTGTTGGTGACACCGGTTCGATGGTTTAAAATATTTTTGAAAATAAAAGAATTTTGAATAAACTGAGTTAGTATATAAGTATAATTAAAAACAGAATTATTTCGGGTTAGACACGTAGCTCAGTTGGTAGAGCTGCGTGCACGCGAACGGGAGGTCTCGGGTTCGAGCCTCACCCGGCGCATACAATTACACAATAAAACGGTCAACAAGTCAAACGGTCAACGGTCGCAAAAAGTCAACATATTTTTTTATTTATTTAATTTAATTTAAAAATCAATTAAAAATACTTAAAAATAATGTTTTTAAAGATAGGAAATAGCATTAAACTCACAAAAATATATCTAAAAATCTTATTAAAATTATTAATAAAATCCACTCATTTACTATATTTTTCGTTATTATTTAGGTTAGTTAAATCTCGTTGTTCAATCCTTTGAACTCGTGCGCATCTCATCATCTCCAACCAAACGCACCCAATGTGAGTGAATCTTTACAAATTCCCCGTTATAATCACGTTTTTGGGGTGTATCATGTGTCTTGCCATTTATTATATTTAAATCATTGTGCATACGTCATATCATGAACAAATGTGTATTCAGCTTGTTTCAACTGTTTGTGTGGTTATTGTTAGATTTAATTTATTATTTCCAGTACATGCAAGTTCATAGGCCGCCGCTCCCCATTACATTATGAGCGTTGAGCATGTTCCCCATAACATTATGAGCGTGAACCTGGCGTGCCAACATACGATCGGCTCCGTTTGATTAAGCCTTGATCGCACAGACATTTATCATTTTCAGTACATGCAATACGATCGGCTCCGTTTGATTGAGCCTTGATCGCACAGTTTCATTCATGTTATATATTTATGCAAGTTATTATAAGTCATTGTAAGTTATCGTATGTTATAGTTTGTGGTTGACATTGTTACTGATTGATTATTTACATTTGCTCACTTATGATTATGCACAATTTTTCCTTGATAAAATAACAAGAAAATCAATAATAAATGTTTATCTAACAAGGTTCACTCGCCAACTTATGTTGACCCAAAAACCCCCATTTTTACACATGATACAGGTGAACCAGCTGCAGCAAGAAACACATAGGATTGGCCAAGAAGAATAAACTGGTTTAGAGCTTGGATTGTTTAGTTGGCTATTTTTCTTTGTATTTGTATGGACATGTTTGGATTATTGAGAATGTAATTTTGACTTTAATAAATATGAAACATATTAGTAAATATCATGAGCTTTGGTGATAACCCAATTATGCCCCGACTCTTGTTCCACTGCGGGTCGGGGTGTGACATTATATCACTACCGAGCAGCTTCCAGCCTATTTCGTATTGTACCTGCAAGCTTAGTCTTTTGAAAATACGTCAGCTTTCGTTGGTAAATACACCCGACTGACTCATTTTGAAAACATTTTAAAAATTTGATTTAAGTGCACAGGGCACAAATCTTTTATAACTTGGGAAAGTCAGTTTTATAGCCTTGTTAACAGCTTTACATGTTTGTCAATACATATGGGGCCCAGTACAGAGACCGAGACATGATTAACGTACACACCAGTTATGAACCCATGAAGGAGTTATCTCCAACTTGTGGGTAAAAATAATTTAGCATTCGCATCTGTCGGGTGTATGCGTACACCCCGTGCTTTGGTCGTGGCCATTATCTAATGTAATGAGCCAAGGATATCCAGGACGCGGTCGTTAACCCCCAATGTTTAACTTATCAAACAAAACTTATTAGGAATATGCGGATTTACTAGCCACAATCCGGCATTCGATTGATCCCATTTCCGACCAAACGGTAATAATTTACTATAACGCAAGCCCGTATAGGGAAAATAAGTCAAGAGTATTTACCTAAGCTAGTCTTGATTTAAAATGCAAGATTTAATATTTCAGCCGTACTCAAAATGAAATAAGTGCAGATAGCATTTAATGGAAGGCTCTAGTCTGGATTATGGCATAAGCTAACCAATTAGAATGCTAACGGTCTTTATTTAAGTCATAGACTTAGACCGACTAGCTTTAAGGATCAAAATCGGTACGATACGCTAGATTAAGCGATGACCGGATAGAATGTAGTTTAAACCCAACAAGTACTTAAGACTTGTATAGTACGGGTAAACAATTAACATTCTGGAATTTGAGATTAAAATGATAAGGTTAAACCCGTTTCGGTTAATTTTCGTAAACTAGTTACATATATTTAACCGTATGCATATAAGCGATATCAGGTGACCGGATGAGTCATGAACAAGTTCTATATGTCATTATACTTTAAATAAGTTGTAATATCAATAGGATATCAACTTATATGCCCGAAAAGGTTTTGAAACGAAATTATGCCTCATAACGGCGTTTTGTAATTATATGTCGTATAAAAGGAACTTGCGTGTATTCTGATGTTATGATCATAAACATTCTGGAAAATTACTTAATTTGTGATATAATATCAGTAAGATAGCACACATAAGTGTGGTTTATGGTTTAAGACCAAACTATGCACCGAAAGGGCATTTTGGTCATTTAAAAGTATAGTTTACAATATTATACTAAAATCAGTTTATGATCAGAATATTAACATCATAATATGTTAATTACATTAACATATCAGTAGGTAATTTATTTTCAAGTCCATTGTTGATTAAAGCCTTGTTTTATGTAAAAAAGGGCATTTTAGTCAATTTTGACATTTTACGGAACTTGTGCATAAACGCAGATTATGATTATGATCAAGTAATATAACCTCAGAGGGTTATGCTACATTAAATTACGATCATAATGTGACCTTAATTCAGAAGTTAACTAATCTAAGTCGGGTCAGAATCGAAAGTCAAAGCAGAAGTCAAACTTCACGACTTTCGGTTGCGAACCGACTCTAGGACTGAAATTGACGAATCGAACATCTTCCCACATGTTCTAATAATTATTACCAACTTGTTTAAGTGTCAAAAGTATATTTATAACATATATAAACTCAGATTATAATTTTTATGAAATCTGACCCGTTTGACTTTTTAAAATAATAACTTTGACCCGTCAATTGAACTAGTAAACGTGATCCTTAGGAGGTGCCCTTTTAAGAGATTAAACCCACCTAATTACGATCACTTATCCATGTTCATATTGAACAATGGCTGGACCATAATGGTCTTAACCAAAAGTCAAGGCATTTGTCGAAAATGCTTGACTTTTGGCTATTAAATGCCTATAAAAAGAAAAGAGCTGAGATTGAGCACTTACAAGTGATCCAAGAGAAACTTAGAACTCAAAGGGAATCTCCAAATGGTCAGGAACTTCCAAGAGTGTAATAGAGAGGAGAAGAAGTGAATGAGCAAGGAAATGAGTGAGTTTGAGTTGCTATTTATAGTGCAAGAGGGTGTGTGAAAATGAAGCCAGGTGTTAGAGGTATTCTAGGATCATCACAACTGTCTAGCAAGGTGTCAAGAATTGCAAGAGTGTGGCAAATTGCAGGAGAGGTGGCATCTTGACAGAATTTTGGGGTTTTGACACTTTTAGTCCCTCAAATTTAGTTTTGTGGATTGTCATGAATTGTCCCTTGACTTATATCCAACGACATAATTATACAACTTGGTCTATTCGTTCAACATAAGATGTATTGAAGAAGAGTATGAACAACCGAACGTTAACGGGTGTCACACTAGGTGTTCTTATGACTAATAAGCGTTTACTAGCTTAAACGCGAAAGATACGAACACTTATGGTTTAATGGGTTAAATCACCCCAGCTAGTAAGGTTTAAGGTTCGGTGAAGATGTGTGATACTCAAGAATGGTGAATCACAAGATATTACCTTAACCGAGAGTCATTCGGACCGAAAATGACTTAAATACGAAAGGAAAATGTAATAAAAGTCTAGGGACCTTAGGGTTAATAGTTGATTATAAAATACAATAGTGTATTTTACGATTTGATGATGAAATCCTAACCATACACGTGTGTAAATCAATTGTCAAGATTTGTTCACTCAGTTCGCAAGTACACTAGTGTTCACTCTCTCAGATAGTTATATATACGAGTTATCTTGTTAAATTTTTTTTAATGTATATCTATCCTCAATAGAGATTATCGCTGTAAACAATATACATATAACTTTTAGTCTGATTGTCTTTCAGAAAAAAAAGGTTCAATGAATGTTTAGTCTTGATACAGTTAAATTTTGAGACCACCTCCAAGCCTTTTGAATTATCACTTGCTTTTGCATAATTGTTAAATATAGACGTCAAAATAAATATGCATCCATAAAAAATCTATATTTCAAGCATTAAAGAATCCATATAACTTGAATGAACCAAGTAAGTCGAAAAAACATATTTTTTTAACAGTAAGGTATGTTGCTAAGAAAATAAAAATATATACCCCAAATCAATAAATACAACATACTCAATTTAAATCATTTACACACTAAAATAATCTACCAAAACTAATTTAATACTTCAAAACTTTTATCAAAACATTTAATTAGTGCTATTCAAAAAACTCGCGGCTCGATCGAAGCTCGCATGAAAAAATCTCGCGGCTCGATCGAAGCTCGCATGAAAAAAGCTCGGCTCGAAAAAAGCTTGATTGTAAACGAGCTAGCTCAGCTCGACTCGATTTGTAAACGACCCAAGCTAGGTCTGGCTCGACTTGTATCCTCGTGAGTTGGCTTGATTTATTTTATTTTGTATAGATTATTTTTTATTTTAAATGTATTAAGATAAAAAAAATGTGGGAGGGGGTTGAAGTGTCTAAATTTTAAGTATAACTAATCAATGATATATAAATTTTGTGAGAAAATAAACTAAAATTATACATATAATACTTTTATTATGCCTTTTGATATTTAAAATATTAGAAAAATAAAAATAATACATATAGATATATGTTTAATTTTATTTTTGTCTTATTATGTTTTCAATATATGTAAAAAATAAATAATAAATTAAAAAATAATAAAAATTAACGATCCGACTCGATTTGGCTTGAACATTTTACGAATCGATCTCAACTTTTCGGCTCGATAAAATAAACAAGCCGAACCTGACTCAACTTAACTCGACTTGATTACAATTTACAACCATAGACTTAATTTAATTGTAAACGTTAATTACCCCAAATCAAAATCATTTTTTCCAGAATTCAATGCTTCATAATTCACTTTATAACAAAAAACAAAATCCAAGTCAAAATCATTTTTGCAGGAATTCAATGCTTTACAAATCACTTTATAAGTTACTTTAATATTATACAAGCATTTATCATACACCAAAAACATATTTAATGCTCCAAAACTTTTATCAATACATTTAATTCGTTGTAAACATTAATTACCCCATATCAAACTCATCACACTAAACTCATTTATCAAAAACAAAATCCAAATCATTTTTGCTAGAATTCAATGCTTCACAATTCACTTTAGGTCATGGGGCATACTCTAACATTTAGAGTGTTAACAATGACATGGCATTTTAAGTCACATTGTAAATCACTCTCTTCTTGTGTTAAAGAGCATTAAATGGGTTATGTGTTAACATGTTAACCCAAGATTGAATTAATTATTCTTTTTAGTTTTAGACCAAAAAACCACTAAAAAGTTAGGGTTAGATGTAGTTAATGGGATTGAACCATTTCCTTGAAGTAAGACAAAATGAAATAGGAACAAATGTTAATGTAACATCTAGATGAAGGTAAGATAGATTAAAGTATACCCAAAAGTCTTATAAATTACTTTGATATTATATACAAGCATTTATCAGACACCAAAAACATATTTAATACTCCAAAACTTTTATCAATACATGTAATTAGTTGTACACATTAATTACCCCATTACAAACTCATCATGCTTAACTCATTTAACAAAAACAAAATTCAAATCAAAATCATTTGTCAGAATCCAATGCTTTATATTTCACTTAATAATTTACTTTTGTTTTAGAGTAAAATGCTATTTTGTCCATGAGTTTTGACTAGTTTTGCGACTTTCATCTAAATGTTTGTTTTTTCGCATTTGGATTCAAAAGGTTTGAAATCTTGCCATTTTCATCTTGCTCGTTAACGCCGTCCATTTTTCGCTGTTAAGTTAGAAGTATTTTTGTTTTTTTGTTAAATTAAACAACAATTCGGTGTTTTTCAATTTATGTACAAAGATTTTGCATAATGCACACGTGTTCAAAACCCTTTAAATTAACAAGAGAGACATAAATATCTCTGACCTAACAGAGAAAAATGGATAAGTTAATGAGCCAAATAAAAATTACAAGAGTTTAAACCTTTTGAATTCAGACGAGGAAAAACAAACATGAATGTGTAGAAAATACCAAATCTCAAAGACAAATATATCATTTTACTCTCTATTTTATACAAACATTTATGATAATTCATACATACACTTTCTCTCACTCTATATAAACCTATACATCTCATGAAAAAAAATCAGGAACACGATACATTAACAACCTTCCTGACTCGTGAAATTCTCGCGAGACGATCACCAACAAAAGAACTGGTTTCAAAAAGATTTCGTTGGATTTTCAACTGCTCAAAACAACAACAAGATTGATTATCATTCTCTAGGGTTTTCATTCTTCAATCGCCGATTATTTCAACCGTTGATTCGTCCGGTACTCTCCACTTCTGTTTTGATTGTTCTCGCAACTTAGGGTTTTCAGTTGTGCAAATTCGGTGTGAATTTTGTTGAATTTACGGTGCATTTGGTTGTTATGTGTGTTTAATTTGTTGTATGAGTTGTGTTTGATCTAATAGTTGCTGAAACGGTGCCGTTTTGTAGGTCTGAATTGGATTAATAAGATGTTATTAATTGTGTTTTTCTGTTTTGGGGATTTTAATGGATTGGCCAAAATTAGTAGCTACTGGTTGATTTTTTTTAAAAATAATAATTACTATTATTTTTTGAACCTTGAGTGTTATGTTTAACGGTAGTAGATGATAGATTTTTAGTTATTGTATTTACTATAAAACTGTTGCAGATGAAATAGTTTGTTAGACATTGTGTTTCGAGTATGTGTGATTCATGTTGATTATTGTGTGTTAAGCAGTTTATTGAAGATGAATTGTGTTTATGGTTGAATTGATTAAAATATGCATGAAGTATTTTATATCGAATGCTAAAGGTTCCTTTATTGTATCAGGCTAATTGAATTTGTCTACGTCTGAATAGGCAATACCTTGATCGTTATCAGTTTGAGTTTCGTTGAATTTACGGTGCAATTGGTTGTTCTGTATGTTTACTTTATTGTAGCTTGTGCTGGATCTAATATCTACTGAAATGGTACCGGTTTGTGGCTTTAACGGTGAGGAATTTGAAATAATTAACTATGTATTATATTTGAAAGATGTTATTAATTATGCTTTCCGTTTTGGGGGTTTATATATAAAGAGAGTAGATTGGGGATATTTATGGATTGACCGAAATTAGTAGCTACGGGTTGGATTTAAAAGAAAAAAAGATTTTTTTAACCTTGAATCTATATGTTTAATGGCAGTAGATCATAATTTTTATTCGCTAGACATTGTTTAGTACGTGTGCTTCATGTTGATTAGTGTGTATTTGTTTTAATGCTTAATTGTATTAATCAGTTTATTTATTGTAACAGGGTAATTGGATTTGTTTACTTCTGAATCGCCAATGCATCGCTAGTTTGTTTGCATTGATTGTTCCGTTTTTAATGTTCTTGAAAGAAGGAGAAACGACAAAACTGGTCTTTTCGTTACTTTCCGTTGTAGCTGAGTGTTGACTATAAGAAAGTGTCGGTTGCATAAACAGATGGATTTTGCAAAGCGGTGGTGTAAAAAGTTGAAACCGAAAGAGAAACCAAAATCTTCACCGAAACGGGAAGTTAGGAGTAACGGAAAAGAAGGATTAAGAGTAACAAGTGACGAAACACCTTCAAACGCTACTAAAAAGAAGGTTGAAGCTGCCAAACAGTATATAGAAAAACACTACAAAGAGCAAATGAAGAATCTTAACGAACGAAGGGAACGGTATGGACTTTATACGTCATATATTTTGTTTGAATTTTAACTAATGAAATCGGCCCATTATCTACTTTAAAATAAGTTTGTCACTAAGCAGTTAATGAGGTAAAATATCGGATATCGGTCAAGGACCGATATTTGAGATAGAGGTTATCGCGGTGGGATATTGGTAATTTTAATATCATGCAGAATTTATATATATAGCAATTTGACACTAACAATTCAGTAAACTCTCCTACCATTAACAAATTAACCTTTTGCAACTTTCAAAACACTAGATCGCGATCTCCGTGCGATATACTAGATCAAAGCCGCAGTATTTTTATGTTCTATAAGGGGAAAAGTTTCTTATGCTCTCTGTTATTGAGGTTTAAAATGCATTCTCAATATGGTTGATTACCTGTAACGTACTGGTCATTTATATTGGCATTTTGTAACTCATAAGTAAATGATAAACGGCTGATACAAATAGAACTTTAAATGAATGTGATTAAGAACTATGATACTAAAAATGATAACAGAAATCCATTCTTGATGCAGGCGTAATGTTCTTGAGAAGAAATTGGCTGATTCAGAGGTCTCTGAAGAAGAACAAAACAATTTGCTTAAACATCTTGAGAAAAAAGAGACAGAATATATGCGCATTCAGCGGCATAAAATGGGCGATGATGATTTTGAACCGTTAACAATGATAGGAAAGGGTGCATTTGGTGAGGTATATATATATATATATAATCTTATTCTTTACACAACCATACAAAAGTCAAACTCACCAACCCTTTTTGACTGCCTTGACCATTGACTTTGACTTTTAATCTCTTCCAGGTTAGAATATGCAGGGAGAAAACAACTGGTAACGTGTATGCAATGAAAAAGCTTAAAAAATCCGAAATGCTTCGTAGAGGCCAGGTAGAAGTTTAGTTAAGATTTTAAGTAAAATGCTATCTTCGTCCCTTAGGTTTAGCCGGTTTTGTGACTTTCGTCCAAAAGGTTTACTTTTTCGCATCTGGTTCAAAAAGGTTTGAAATCTTGCCAATTTCATCCACGTCGTTAACTACATCCATTTTTCTCCGTTAAGTCAGGGGTATTTCCGTTCTTTTTGTTAACTTAAAGGTCAATTCGGTCTTTTTCACTTTATCTACAAGCATTTAACATAATGTACAAGTATTCAAAAGACCAAATTGCCCTTTAAGTTAATAAAAAAGACGAAAATACACCGACTTAATGGAGAAAATGGATGGAGTTAACGAGCTGGATGAAAATGACAAGATTTCAAACCTTTTGGATCCAGACGCGGAAAAACAAACTTTTAGACGAAAGTCACAAAATTGGCCACACCTCAGGGACGAAAATGGCATTTTACTCGATTTTATTTAAAATGCTTTAAGTTGGTTTATCGGATGGTTTTTTTAGGTTGAACATGTGAAAGCAGAAAGGAACCTGCTTGCGGAAGTCGATAGCAATTGCATTGTTAAGCTTTATTGCTCATTCCAAGATGAAGAATATCTTTACCTCATAATGGAATATCTTCCCGGTGGAGATATGATGACTTTACTCATGCGAAAGGATACGTTAACCGAAGAAGCAGCTCGGTTTTACGTTGGGGAAACTGTTTTGGCAATCGAATCAATACACAAACATAATTATATTCATAGGTTGATACAAAAAAAAGTCTTTACTCTTTACTACTTTACTTCACTTCATACAAACATGGGACGGTTTTTAAATTTTAATCCCACGCATAATCTTTTTCCAACTTGTGCAGGGATATTAAACCTGACAACTTGTTGCTTGATAAATTCGGGCACATGAAACTGTCGGATTTTGGATTATGTAAACCATTAGACTGTACTAATCTTCAAGAAAAAGATTTCACCGCTGCAAATAACTTAAGCGGGGCCCTTCAAAGTGACGGGCGTCCTGCTATACCAAAACGCACTCAACAAGAGCAGCTGCTGCATTGGCAGCGAAATAGGAGGATGCTTGTAAGTTATTTTATTTATTTCATTTTTCCAAACGCATTGATATTGAACATTTTAAGAATCTTTCGTGTTGTAACGATGTAGGCTTATTCTACTGTTGGCACACCTGATTATATCGCTCCTGAAGTTTTGCTGAAGAAGGGATACGGAATGGAGTGTGATTGGTTTGTATCTTTAGTGTAAACGAAGCACTTTTTGATATATTTATAATAACTTGTGGGTTACCACTCGCGCTCCGTAGTGAGTTCGAAACATAGATAAAAAATAAGCAAATCACGAGAGTTAAAGTTGTTTGATGTTTTAGTTATAAGGGGTTAAACATGCTATTATTAAAGTATAGGGGCTGAACATGTCATTATTAAAGTTGAGGGCTAAGGTTGTTTATTATTAAAATGGAGAGGCTGAAGCTGTTTTAGTTAAGGGGCTAAACATGTCATTATTAATGTTGAGGGGCTAAACATATCGTTATTAAAGTTGAGGGGCTAAGTTGTTTATTATTAAAGTTGAGGGGCCAAAGTTGTTTGATGTAGTTAAGGAGCTAAACATGTCGTTATCAAAGTTGAGGGGCTAAAGTTGTTTGATGTAGTTAAGGGGCTAAAAATGTCGTTATTAGAATTGAGGGGCTAAACATGTCATTATTAAAGTTGAGGGGCTAAAGTTGTTTTAGTTAAAAGGCTAAATATGTCCTTACTAAGGTTGAGGGGCTAAAGTTGTTTATTATTAAAGTTGAGGGGCTAAAGTTGTTTGATGTTGACAAAATAGCATATTTATAGTATATATAATACTAATCGGATTATATTTTGTTGTGTAGGTGGTCTCTTGGGGCTATAATGTATGAAATGCTTGTGGGTTACCCACCCTTTTATTCAGACGAACCGATGTCTACTTGTAGAAAGGTCAAATCGTTGACTTTTGCATATTACATAAACCTTATCGTTGTTTTTATCGATGCTTATAAGTTTTACGTTGCTAGTACAGATAGTGAACTGGAGAACTCATTTGAAGTTTCCGGAAGAGGCAAAATTGTCTCCAGAGGCGAAAGATTTAATCTGTAAACTTCTTTGCAATGTTGAAAAAAGGCTCGGGACCAAAGGCGCTCATGAAATAAAGGTGACGTGTGGTTTAAAATTAAATTTGCTTTTAATAGCTACAAATAGAGAGATTAACGTGTCGTTTTGGCGTTTACAGGCACACCCATGGTTCAAGGGTATAGAATGGGAAAAGTTGTATCAAATGGAAGCTGCGTTTATTCCGGAAGTTAACGGGGAGCTGGATACCCAAAATTTTGAGAAGTTTGAAGAGGTAGTTTTTTAAATGTTTATCTATTTTCCTTTTCTGTTTTCTTTGTGCTTATTTTTTGTTGTTGTCGGTGTAATACTACTACTGCAGGGTGAAAACCAAATTCCTTCGTCAACAAAATCAGGGCCTTGGAGAAAGGTTAGTAAGAATATTGGTTTGCCGATTGCAATCTCAACCATGATTAATATATGTTGTGTAGATTATGCTACTTGGGATCTAGCTATTGGTTCTTATTCAGTTAACTTAGTTTTGCAATATATGAAGTTCACATAAATAGTAATCTATTAATGTTCTCTTGACAGACATATTTGAGTCATCTTCGGATTTTTTTTTTTTGGGAATAACATTTTGGGTAATTAGGTCTGGTCTACTCGTTTGTTCCCAGAATATCCTGGTAAAGCTAGGGCATAACACGTTCGTTCATTTTTTATTCCTTCTAAAAGTGCATATTTAACAAAGTTTATTAATTCATTACTAAAAGTGCAACAACAAAGGTATTAGCTATTTGCCATATCTAACAAAGTTTATTAATTCATTACTACAAGTGCAACAACAAAGGTATTAGCTATTTTTGCCCTTCCTATTCTCTTTGCAAACATAAAAGAAAGAAATTTGAAATGATTTTGCATCATAAGATGCATAACCTAAATAAGAAGAATATTTAAACATTTGTTCTGACGGAATTTTTAAACATTATGCGTAACCTAAGTAAAAACAATGCGTTATGCATACACAGAACAAATGAGTAAATGAATATTTAAAAACTTGTTCCAACGGATTTTCCCCTGTAATTAGGAACTTTATCATTGTTCAAGCTCCCGTCGTTTCATTTTGTGGGTACAAATAACTTTAATTACTACAAATGTATTCTCTTTTGTGTTCTAATTTACATATATTCCACTTGTTTTTGGCAACTGCAGATGCTCTCCTCTAAAGATGTGAACTTTATGGGGTACACATATAAAAACTTTGAAATTGTAAACGAACATCAAGTTCCGGGAATCGGTAACTAGTTCTCTCCTTGTACACATTTTCTTCTTTTGTTTCTCTTTTTTTGATATAAAAAGTTTATCCCAAAAATAAGGCAATATAATAATATATGAATGCCAAACTCATAATTCCTTATTAACTGATATAATTCTATCAGTTTTTGAGCATTCTTGGTAAATGTGACTGGTAAGATTGCATCAACATGGTCATAATTAATTATTTTTCCAAAATTAATTTTCAGCTGAGTTGAAGAAGAAGAGTACAAAACCTAAAAGGCCAACCGTCAAGTCACTATTCAGTAAGATCTCTCTCTCCACCCCTCTCTCGTTCTCTCTTCCTATTTCATTCCTAATGTGTGTAGTGTATATATTATATATATATATATATATATATATATATATATATAGGATTATGATCATTTGTGAACAACCCCTTTGATAGTAAACTGTGTGAACTAATCCTAGCCCTTGATTATTAAGACACGTGTGTAAATCAATGGTCAAGATTTGTTCACTCAGTTCGCAAGTACACTAGTGTTCACCCTGGAACCCACCCTATATATATATATATATATATATATATATATATATATATATATATATATATATATAGGGTGAGGTTATTGTGAGAAAATATTAAAGTGTGTGAAGGATAAGAAAGAATCTAAACCATTAGATATTTAATCTAATGGTTGAGATATTGATGGCAATCTTGTAAATAGTGACTATTAAACTAATTAATTTTATAGATTAAGGGTAAAAGGTAAATTTAACATTTTTAAATTAAGAAACTAACATTAATGCACATGCAAGTTTCCCCTTCTTTTTTAAACGTCAATTACTTTTTATACATAACTCTTTTTTTTTTTTAAATTACACCATCTTTAATATGAGTACCATCTTGATATAGTTATGTAGAGAAAAAAAATACGTCTCGCTTTGATGTTTTGGTCCATGGTGTTTTTTCTATGTTCATACAATGGTGTTTTAATTGTAGGGTGTTATTTCTGTTATATTTTTGTTCTTCGTAAGATGTATGCCTTCAATATACATGCTGTGGTGTTTTTATGAGTTAGGGTGTTAAACCTGTTATATTTAATGTGAGGACAAAGGTCCTTGATTTATTAGGGTGTTATTTTTGTTATATTCAATGTTTGGGTGTTCTTTATAAGATGTGTGCCTTCAATATACATGTTGTGGTGTTTTTATGAGTTAGGGTGTTGTTTCTGTTATATTTCTGTTCTTTATAAGATGTATGCCTTCAATATACATGCCGTGGTGTTTTTTATGAGTTAGAGTGTTATTTCTTTAAAGATGTATGCCTTCAAATTCGAAAATCCCTACAATAACTGCCAAAATCGGTTACATATATTCATTCCATAATTAGATTTTATTAATTAAATTACACTTATACCGTTAAACTACCAAAATAAAAAGGGACACGTGTCACCTCCATAATCTTTCTCATCCTTCTCACAGTTTTAAATTTTCTCACATGAACCTCTACCTATATATATATATATATATATATATAGAGGGGGAGAGAATGTTTAAAATACAAAAGTCTCTTAACGTGCAACAGTATGCGACCAACAAAATAACGTGCGTAATTACGGTAAAAACCAACCTATGCGTGATTTTGTGTTTTGGCCATGCGTGATTTCTTCTTCATGCATAATTAGGGTTTGAAATTGTTACGTGCATAATTTACGAATGAACATGTGTAATTAAGTCGCGTACCGTCGCACGTTAAGGAGCTATTATACGTTAACCTTCCCCTATGTATATATTTTGTATATTCTCTTGTTAATTGCACTATTGTCATAGGTGTTGAAAATACCTTTTATTTCTTGCAAAATAGTGGGATCTAGTTACTTTGTGACCATAGCCAATGGCAAATATGTTGTTTAGCTTAAGTTTTTGCTAAAAGATAAGAGAAGTTGCAACTGATATGGGATGCCTTAAAATGGAAATTATTGCAATTTTCACGCGACAAACGGAGTATGTTTTTGTGGTTTTTCCCTCATCTGTGGGAGTTTACATTCTAAATATGTCATAAGCATGAAGAGTGAGAAAATACATAGATTGAATGGATTGGGATTAAACAACACATTATACTTCTTGTTGTCCAAGTTTTTCTAATGATATATTTAGTTTTTTCAATGTTTACAAATATATATATATATATATATATATTATTCCATCCATAATCATGTGATTATTTGATATATAAACGATTCAAGAGGGATTTATATATCAAAAATATTTACTTTTGGCAATCTCCTAACCGTATAGGCTAAATTATTTGTGATTACCTCTTTGACCCGTAAGATTAAGCATAAACGGAATTGACCCATTAGTTAGTAAATGTGTTAAAATTGATTATCTATACTTATTAGCTTGAATTTGTGTGTTTATTTGCAGAAGAAGAAACAGATTCAACATCCTCGCAACAAATTCATGGAAGCTTTCTGAACCTCCTACCCCGCCAACTAGAAGTCTCCAAGGAAAACGAGTCTACATGAACCATTACCGATCTGTTCATAAATAGTCACATAGGCATAGTTATAAATTTAATCAAAATCTAAAGCAGTGTGTTCTTTACAACCGGACAGCTTTTCATTACCTGTTGGTATATACAGAATGAAAGATGGGTTTTCAGTTTGTTCAATTTGCGGACGAAAATGATTTGTTTGAAAGTATGGATGACCGATTGTTGCGCTTTCGTTTTCTTTTATTTTTGGGTCTCTTGTAAATTAAATTGGTTTCCTGGATTGTGTATATCTGTTTTAGTTTTACTTTCTTGCAATTCAGGGGTAACCTCTAGTTGTCATATTAAGTTGCTGGTTGATGATTAATCGTTTTGTCTCAGCTCCTCTAATATTGCTCTATTATTGGATTTTTTTAGAACTGTCTACAAATGTTAGGGTGAGCTGAACGGCTGATTAACAAAACCATGTCCATAACTGAAATAAACCGGGGAATGTAAAACCAATGGTTTGCATCTACTTGTTCTTCAATGATAACGGATGTGTAGGGTTATGTGCTCACAGCTTAGAATGAAAAAGAATCGTTAGCTTATTATGTAAAACCAATGGTTTGCATCTACTTGTTCTTAAGCACAATTATAACTTTAGAGAATTAAGAGGCATTATTGTAATTAATCGTAGGCACTTTGTGAAATTTGAAAGGCACCATTGTCTTTACATTAGCCCCACATGCAGAAAATTTGGTTTTGAGTTTTTATAGACCGATTTCAAATCCACGCCTTCAATTCAAATAAAGTTATAACTCAAATCTTCTAGTTATTATGTATTTTAAACAACCATAGACGTACTTGACTCAACTCGTTTTGACACACAGACGTCTGAATTTTTCACTGGTTATGTTTGGAGTCGAAACTTAGATTTCTAGAAAACCAATGAAAAGCTGATCTTCCATTCCAAAAATGAGGGAAGTAAGTGGTTATGTCAACTTTCGAGTCATCCGCACTTTGGTTAAATAAAACGATGAAATAGTCACAACTAACATCAGTGAACACCAATCACTAGTAGAGTACTATAGGTATACACATAATAGACAATATGTGATCTGACCATTACAAAGTACAAACAAAATACAACCCATTGCCAACAAAATACAACCCATTACCAACAAAATACAATCTGCATCGACTGTTCTTTTATTCACAAATCACTAATACGTATGGACAAAAAAAGGTAGCCAAGATCATAATCTTCAAATCAAGTCTAATGTTTCCCTCCCGTTGGCAAATTTGTTATACAAAGTGTAAAATGCTTCCCATCACAATTGAGTCTGCAGCATCAAATCTGCCATGGTTATAATCATGGCCAATTTCCACATTAGATAAACTAGTCAAATCATATATGAAGGCTAAAAGATCATAACAAAATTGTTAAATAGATTTACCAAATAAAAAAGAAAGCAAAGATCATCACGTAAACTCAAATACTATACAAAGTTTATTTGCAAGTCTAATTTAAAATTATTAAAGGTAGGGGAGAGATACCTTCATATTAACTTCATCATATGTCAGTCAATACGAGGGATATGGAAGATGAGGGGCCAGTAACTCCCGTTTTTACTACTGCATCTTTCTTTTAGTTCTGGGCAATCAAACCAGATTGTTAAACTCAAGAGTGAAGGCAACAACATTTCTGGTAGATCCTTCATCTTTGGGCAAGAGAAAAAAGAGAGATGGTGGAGGGAGGTGAGGTGTTGGGGATGTGAAGACACTTTCTTCAGATTAGGGCAATCCCTAAAAGTTAGACGTTGGAGGGAGGTGAGGTGTTGGAGTCCGGTTGAAACTGATTCCAATTTCTCAAATCCATCTATTCTAAGAGAAGTAAGAGATGAAGGCAGAAGATGAGAAAGTTGACTGCAACTAATAATTACTCCGTCTTCACCACGATCACCGTCTAAAACAAGTTCCGCAAGTGAGGTTGGGAAATTCTGTGGGCCCCATTTGGAGAAGGGCTTCTTCAACTCCCCTATTTCTAAGGAACACAAATTGGGAGGCCAAACCCAACCAGGTAAAGAAGCATCCAATTTGGGACAATTTATTATTGTCAGCTGCTTCAACGATGTCAAATTGTCTTGAAAAAAGCAAACACTCATTTTGGGACAATCACGTATTGTCAACTGCTTTAACGACGTTAAAGTGTCTGGAAATGACTCAAGGTTTTCACAGCTGTATATAAACAATTGAGTGAGGTGAGCCAAGCAGTTCAATTCAATGATTGATTTCAGATTTGGCCAATCACTTATCCATACATTTTCAAGCATGGCCATGGTTCTACTTCTGTTGTTGTTCGTTTTTTCTCCTCCCCACTCCATTTCCAGTAGGTTCCTGCAATTAACGATTTCAAGTCTCCTGAGCTTCTCCTGTCCTCCTTTTGGAAAGGAGACAACTGTCATTGAACGACAATCAAAGACCTTCAACTCCTCAATGCCATCTGGGCAACTGCAACTATCCCCCCCCTCCTCTTTCTCTCCTATACTCACCAAATTATCACAACTATTTACTTCCAACTTCCTTAACTTCACAAGAATCTTACTTGCATCTGCATCTGATTTCACCAGGTATCTTATTTCGTTACACCTCCATATAATTAATTCTTCCACTGCCCCAAGATACTCTATAACACCTCCCCACACCACATCATTAAGCCCTGAAATCTCCCATATTTTCAACTTCTTGACTGCTGAAGCTACCTCAACCAGACTCCTCAACACACCACTATCACATTTATATAATTCTACAACATTCAATGAAGGTAGTGCTTCAATTGTGACTTCAACCAAATTAGGACAATCATCTATTGATAGAACATTTAATGAAGGCAGAGCTTCAAGTGTGACTTCGACCAAATTAGGACACCTACTTATTGACAACTTTTGCAAGCTTGGAAACACAGCCCCTGACCATTTCTTCCATCCACACATATCACTAAAACTCAGGCTTTCAAGTGAAGGAAATGCTTGACCCGTCCCAAATAACTCAACACCCACAACTTCCACCCCATCTAAGCCTTCAATTAACAACTCCTTCAGTGACGGTAGCTGTCCCAGTGACGGTATTGATCTACATCTCTTACAGCCACTTATTGACACATCATTCAAGTGAAGAAACGAGCGATCCCCCACCCAATTTGGAAATTCTTTTCCCCCGTATGACCTAATTTTGAGTTCTATTAACTTATCATCACAAGGCTTTAGCTCATTTAGGACCTCTTTTTCAAGCATTTCATTTCGTGAATCTAATAGCCCATCACTCCATACAAGCTCTAACTCACTAAGCTTCTTTTGTGAAAAGTTCGCCTCATGTGCATAATTTGCATTCTGCACTTTTCCCAAACCTACAATTGAAATCTTCCCACGTAGATCTTTAAAGTCTTTAAGTTTGGCTATTTCAGTTCCGCTTTCACTTTCGATATTGATTTTTGAGAGAGTAATTTGTAGGCTTTTCAACTTGCTAATCTCTAACAACATCTGAAACGAAAGAGAGGTGTCCCTAACGTCAAGATGTTGCATGTTCTTAAGCTTTAGGAAACTGTTGGGCAACTTACTTAGTTTATCACAACCAACTAGGATCAATGATTGTAAATTGTAGAGATTGCAAAGTTTTTCTGGTAAATGTGTGATTCTAGTTTGAGATAGATTAAGGTACCTCAAGTGCCTCAAAGTACCAATGGACTCCGGTACCTCACTTATTTCAAAACCGCTCAAACTTAGAACCCTTAGTAGTGGTACCTTAGGAAGCAAGTCGGTGAGAATCTTTTTAGATAAGTAAAAAGCACGCCAACTTTCCACCTCCCCTACATATGTTGCCAAGAATGTCCTTAGACAAGTGGTGTTTTCAAGCACCTGGAGCTTCTTGTAAGTAACATATTCCTCACGAACAAATGACATGTGGCGGTACTTGTCTAGCTTCATGTTCTTAATGCTCTTCTCTGACTTGTTGTCTAACCTTAAATAAAACTCGGTAGCAATAGATGTTGCCAAGTCATTCATGAGGTCATGCATCAAAAATAATGATTCATTATTAGGTGCATGTTGGAAAAATGACCTTGACAACAACTCGTCAAAGAATTTGCGACCCAAGAATTGTTCTTCTGTTGAATCATTTGGAGTTGCCTGCTGCAAGAACCCTTCTGCCATCCAAAGTAAAACCAGATCCTCCTTATCAAACAGGAAGTCCTTGGGGAATAAAGAGCAGTATGCAAACAACCGCTTCAAAGGTGCCGAAAGATCTTGATAGCTAAGTCTCAAGGCTGGGATGACTTCACCTTCAACTGGTGATCTCCATATCTCACTTTCTAACACTCCCTTCCATGAATCTTCATCTTTTTTTGTCCTCAGTGATGTCCCAAGTGCGATCAACGCCAAAGGCAATTTTTGACATTTTTCAACAATACCTTCGCCGTGCGGTTTAAGTGACATATGTGAATCAAAATTTCTTACGCCTAATGCATGTAGAGCAAACAAAGATAGAGCATCATCATCTGAAAGGCTCTCCATCTGCGTGCATAGAGAATTATAACCCAGCTTTTTTAGCAGTATATCCTTTCGTGCGGTTATGAGGATTTTACTTCCTGGCGAACATGTATAAAACGGCCTGACGAGGGTTTTCCAATCCTCAGGACTCTCACTCCACACATCATCTAACACCAACAAAAATCTTTTTCCTGTTAGTTGATCTCTAAGAGCTTCTTGTAGTTTATCAAAATTTTCATGTTCCTTCTTTACCTCACCTCCAAAAGCAACAAAGATCTCTTTGCTTCTAACAGAGACATTAAACTCATCTGAGATGCAAATCCACGCCTTGAGTTTGAAGTGATCCTTGACTTGTACGTCATTATACAAAAGCCCAGCTAGAGTAGTTTTCCCAAGCCCACCCATACCAATTATGGGAACAATGCTATAGTTTTGATCACATGGTTCATCAGCCGGTAATAATAACTGTTGAACCAGTGCCTCTTTCTGAGCTTGGCGTCCAACAATGCTAGATGGATCAAAAACAGAGGTTTGTAATCTTCTATTATCATCTTTTGGCCTACTAATATCCTCTGTCACACTCAAACCATACTCATCTTTCTGCTTAAGTAGACCTTCTAACTTGGCGTTAATACGATCTAACTTGTCATGCATCTTAATAGTTGGTGAGAAGTTTGTGCAACAACTTGGGATCAGCTTTCTTACCTTGCTGGTCATGCCTTCTGAGTCGTGGGTGAACTTACGATGCATAGCATCTGTTGCCCAACCATCGAGTACGTCATCCATGTCATACGCCAAATGCTGGAGATCATTCAACCATACTTTCACAAGTGGACTGGTTACCTCCTTCTGATAAGCATCAGTAAGCACAGCTTCGATGAGTTTTGAACGAGTTCTGACATTTCTCAATCTCAGCACCAATTCCCTTGTAGCGAGCGATGCTACTCGAAGTTTCAGAGACCAGCTTCTCAATGAGCACAGGGAGGAGGGCAGAAATCATGGGTTCAGCCATTGATGATTATACGTACAGGTGAGATTGTGGGTAGATGAAATGGGTGATGTTGTGATTTGTGAAGGCGTGAGTGTGAAGAGTTGTATTTAGTGGTTTCATTCAGATGGTCAACGGTTAAAGTAGTGTTTTGCACAGTCAGATCAGATTTGAGATAACCAATCACCACCCAAGGACGGTGCCTACTACCTACCCTGCCGGCCCGCCTCCTTTATATATTATAAATCTTGTCGGTGACTCTTTGAATCCATGTAATTTTTTATTATTATTATTCCTTTAATCATTAAGTGTAAGATTCCAAACTTGTTGCTGTTGTATTAATTTATAATGATTCCATGTGTTGTTAATCCAAGTGAAGGTTTTTGGTTATTTATCTTAAAAATCTAAAAATGATGTTAAAAAAGATAATGATTCAATCAATCTTGGTTTTAAACATACAATTCTTATTTACGTCGTGTTGTTAACTACTATTTTAAATGATTTAGACGATGTTTACACCTAATTGTTTTCTTTTTATCTTGTTATCAACAAATCACAACCCAAATCAACCCTCCAGTCTTTTTATAACGTGTCTTTATGACGCTCATTTACGACATTTAGTATGCATGTCATGATATAATTGTTTTAAAAACGTTGTAGAATTACTAATTTTCTCTAGAGAATTAAAACAACAAATCCATTTTATAACATACCAAAACAGTCAATTTCATAATCATAAATCACATATACTACAAATATTATAAAGTTTGCAAAAAAATTGTTTGTCCATACATACTTTGACATCTAAAATAGTGTTGTCACCTAAAAATAAACTTTGCCCGAAAACTCAACCATTCTTTACGTATTTCGTCGATATCCGCATCCGTGTGTACGTCTTTGCCTTCCCAACCTCATAACAAAAATTAAAAAACCTATATACTGTATAATATGAAAACAATTGATAAAATTAAAAACATATATTAAAAAACATAGAGTAAAATAAGGTTTAGATACTTTTGTCTATTACATTCAAAATGCCAACTTTTTCACTTTTGATTTTTGTGTCTAAAGGAAACCCATTGTAAATATAATATATTTTTTATTATCTTTACTTCCAAATTAGATGTCCTTTATTATTAAACAATAATCACGCGTCAATAATTGTACCCTTTTCATTTTCTATATTCAAAAAAGAAAATGATTTTCATAACTTTTAGAACCACTGGAATAACTTTTAGAACCCCTGGCCAAATAAAAAAACCTAATATTTTTTTAATACATAGTTTATTCACTTAGGCCAAAAGCAAAGAAATTGTGGGTTTGTTTATATTCTCAAGATAAGGACCACCACACTACTTTTTTCACACTAACATTTTTATGCATCAGAGAAACGACATTTTGAGACATGTTCTTTACAAGAAAAATGGTTAAATATAGTTATCGGAAGCCATCATGTTCGCTCTAGAAATATCAAATGGGTAAAAACCAACAATTCGCTATATCAGATGTGTTAATTTGGTCCGAGTATTACAGTTTCGGTTCTCCAGGGTCCCAAATCGAGAACTGACCCAAAACTGAGTATTACTTAGGTCAGATGTGTTATTTTGGTCCGAGTATTACAGTTAGAAAAGGCTCGATGGAGGCAAATAGTTTGCAAGTTGGGATTTTCCCATGGAATTTTTTGAGTTAGGATACAAAAAAATAAATGTGATTGGTTACTTTCTAGTGGCCCCCACCTTTGGAATGGTTGAAGCCCGTTAAGGGGATGGTGAAACCTTGTTTAGGGCGTTAACAAAGTGGCATGGCATGAGGCGTGAATCCACATCGGATAACCTAAAGTGTTAAATATTAATTTGGTAATATAATTCATAATTGTCACAATAAGTTAATCAATATTACTTGCATCCCAATTATTATATATATAATGGAAGAACTTGTTAGCTACAGTAAAAACTATATTGACATATAGGTGACTCACAAACATAATCATATCCAACCAAGTGGAATGTGATTTCATCTCAAAAAATTCATATATATTTTACATGAAAAATCTAAATTAATGTTGTAATTTTCATGACTTCTCTATTTATTGTATTAATTTTATTTTTTGAGGTTACACCCTTATTTTATAATTACAACTAAATTAAAATGAATAATAAATAGAATTAATTTTTGTGAAGTCATATGAGTTAGTATTTATGTCGTGTATATATTTACTAAAAATCTATAATTAATTGAAAAGTTCGATTTAAAATAGTCCATAAGATCCAACTACGATTAACAAATACAAATTTGCGATAAGATGTTGGTTCAATCGCATTAACACACAATCAGATCCAACTACAATTGATTTCTCAAACAACTTTGGAAGTATCTAAAGGGTTAGAAATGTAATTGCTTATTATTTTCTTTTCAAAGAAAATTGCAAAAAAAATCATTATGCTTAAATCACAATATAAAAAGCAGCCGGGAATCAATTCTAGTTTTGTAAATATAAGACTATAATAAAATTATTTTCTTTAAACTTTACATATAAAATAATTCAACTCTTACATATTAATTTAGAAATCCAAATTATCTAATGTAAAAAACTGACAAAAATTCAATGCATACCTTAAAATTGAAATAAAAATAGTGCAAGCATCATAATATCATTTTCTTACATTTATATGAATGGCAACATAGGAACTTTCATTAGATTCTTGTTTGTCGTCAATCACATATACATATATGAATACCGCTTATCAAATCGTATGCATATCTGGATTTTAAATTAAATCCAACTAAAAATAAATACAAACAAGTATAGAAAATAAAGAGTTTGTAGACGCAAAGAAATAAATCAACTAAACCTTGAGTAGAAACTATCGTCACAATTTGATACTACAAAACAGAAGTGATCTTTTCGGTTCCAACTTAATCCGTTTCCCTTAAGCTTTCGCTTGTAAGCCATAGTTTCTTTTGGACTATGAGCACAACATCATCTCCATCTGATTCCGATGGTGAATCCGCCACCGCAACCGTCTCCCAATGTATAGCGGGTAAATACTTCTTCACGAAATCGGTAACGGGCTTTTTGTCCCGAACGATTAGGAAGCCCGTGGGCCTGAGTATACGGTCGATCTTAGAGATGGGCATAATCGGGTTTTATTATTACCCGGAACCGGTTCCAACCCGGACCCGGTTCTGCTTGGATGTCATTGGAACCGGGTATGGTGTGGAACCGGTTCCAGTTCCTACCCGGGTTCACACCCAAGAATATGGAACCGTGTAGAACCGGGTACGGGTATTATGGAACCGGGTATGATGTGGAACCGGGTTTGGTGCGGAACTGGTTCCTGATAGTGTTCAGAACCGGTTCCTGACAGTAAAAAACTGACTTTTTACTGTTCAGAACCGGTTCCTGACAGTAAAAACCTGACTTTTACTGTTCAGAACCGGTTCCTGACAGTAAAACCTGACTTTTACTGTTCAGAACCGGTTCCTGACAGTAAAAACCTGACTTTTACTGTTCAGAACCGGTTCCAACGATAACATTTTAACGGGTATAACAGGTTCGGTAACATTTTAACGGGTATAACCGGTTCCTTCTAGAACTGAATTTCCGGGTACTGGTAGGAACCGGGTACGGGTAGGAACCGGTTACTACCCGATTCAAATGGTAAAATTGTGGAACCGGGTTGGAACCAACGGGTATTTTGAACCCGGAACCGGTTCTACTTAATGTCGGGTAGGAACTGGAACTGCGTTCCAGTTCGGTTCTACCGGTTCGGGTTCGGAACCGGTTTTTATGCCCATCTCTAGTCGATCTCAATCAACAAATCTTCACCACTGCAACCTTTCTTTTCAATTATTCTGAGAACACGTTGCTAGCGTGGAGAAGATCGTATGTACGTGGGTATGTCGAGTATGCTTCACACTTGAAAAATGCACGCCATGAGCAGGTTGAGTAAAAGACAAACCAGGTTCAGGTTGAAACGGGTCATTTTAGTGTGGGTCAAACTCTAGTTATTTTGTTCGGCTCGGGCCCAGTACGTAGGGTTGTGCACGGTTTTAGGTTTTTTACGGTTTTAGCAACAGTTTTGTTTGGTTTATTGGTTTTTTCGGTTTGTGGAATATATTTACGTGAGATTCAAAAATAAAAAGTATAATCCAAGGTTTAAGAATCTTTCTTATATGTTCACATTTAAGTTATTATATTTAACTTTTACAATTAATATTGTTCACATAAACCTAACCTTCTAATCTATTTTTATTAGTCTCCAAAGTTTTTATTAAGACATTTTCTTTTATAATACTTTGAAAATCATTTAATTTTTATGTTAAAATTTGTTATTTCTTGTAGGAAATGGATAAATCATTTCAAAGATAAATAAACATGCTAATGTTTTAATTATAAATACTTAACATTCAAGAATAAAATTGATAATTCCTAAATCAATACATAACAAACGTCAATTCTTTAGGTTATTATGTTCGGTTTTCATAAAATGCAAAACCGTAACCGAACCGTAAAATTCAGTTCGGTTTTCTTCGGTTTTTTGTGCGATCCTGTTTTTTTTTTTTTTGCTTCGTTTTTTCGGTTTCGGTTCGGTTTTTTCAGTTTTCTGCTCACCCCTACCGGTTCGAGCCTCATGCACGTGCTTGTAAATATTATATGACAAATGATGATAGCGACTATACATACCAGTTATGTATTGAGCCGATTAAGCCTCTATCATAAATAAGTTTCAATGTGTTGGGTCCGTCTTCGGGGACAACGTTCATCACCCAAACGTCTTTGTTCCCCAAAGCAGCACCAAATGAACCTAAATTTGCCTTCATGTCCATCACATTTCGTATAGTATTTGCTGATATTTTGGGGCTCAATAGATCCCAGTAGTTCTCAACCCTCTTACGCCACAGCTCCTATAAAATCATGCAAAATTTTGTGAATTGATAAACGTTTAAATTGAAATAATAAGAGAGAAAACTGTATTATTCTTACTGTGTCCTTTTCAAACATATCGCTTGAATAGCCAAAGTCAGCAAGACGAGGAGGCGGAGAAGTTAGCCTAGCTGGCCATGGAGCTAATCCGCTTCCCTTACTTGCATGATCATCTGAAAAAAAACCCCCCCAAAAACGTAAGTGTTTTGCACAAATAAGTCCCTGTTTGACTTTTAAGGGTCAAAAGAATCACTTTCCAAAGTCAACCAGCATGATGCTAGTATTTTGACCCGCCGCATGTTGCGGCAGCTTCGAAACTTAAAGTGACTCAAACTTATACCGTCATATATTTGATCCTACTCGTTTTCGAATAAGATCTACGTCAAAACGTAGACATCTGAAAACGCACATGAAAAGAAGCACGAAAACGTATTATATTTAACCCTAATTATACGCCAAAACGTAAACCAGCTTAGATTTATAAGAGAACATACTTCAAAATAAACACATAAGAAAATAGTGTATTCTTACGTTAAAGAATGATACCACGCGTTGCGGCGGAGTCGAAACGTAATGCAACTCTAATTTATACCGCCTAGTGAAAATGTGTTTATTTGATCCGACCCGACTCGTTTCCGACAAAACGTAGACCAACCAAAAACATATATAAAAATAAGCACAAAAACATTTTATATTTGACCCACGTACATAAAAACAAGCACGTAAAACTCAAGGGGGTCAAAATGACATTTTACAAAGTTTTTAGAAAGCTGAGGGGTGTAAGTGGCAATGCTAAAAGTTAAAGGGTCAAATAAACAAAAAGAAAAAAAACATGGATGTCATTGTTGTAAATATGGCAAAGAAAAATAAAAAAATAGAGGTGTGTCTAGGTACTATTCCTGGGACACCCTCTTCTGTTATATATATTAATAATAAGGTAAAACATGGGTCATTTATACAGACCTTGTTTCACATTA
Organism: Scalesia atractyloides; assembly: GCA_947069175.1. Taxonomy (NCBI): domain Eukaryota; kingdom Viridiplantae; phylum Streptophyta; class Magnoliopsida; order Asterales; family Asteraceae; genus Scalesia; species Scalesia atractyloides. The sequence goes on from CAMTDV010000008.1 coordinate 95,087,275, forward strand.
ACTCAAGTTATGGCGTAAGAATATAAACGATATGATAAAACTTACGGTCAGAGTAAGGCGTGATGCAAGCTTCCATGTTTACTCCATAAACAGCATCTGGATCGACAGAGAGGCGGTTGAGTACTAGGAGCTCTCTCCAAGTAACAATCATTAGTCAAAGGTTTGACCCAAATGACCGTTTGGTTTCTCTTCGCCGCTATTTTCCAGCACATGCGTTCAACAAGTGCACTCATCTCTTTCCATATTCTAAGATCCTCTTCATCTTGCGCGTACGCTTCAGGAGACGAGTAAGCAAAGTAGCCACCTGGTCTTAACAACCTATCTAACTCAAGTAAAAGAATACCGTCCCGTTGTAGCCAATCAATTCTACAACGCGAACAATGCGCAAGTTCAAAAGATCGGCTGGGGTACGGAAGTCTTTTCGTTCCGAGAGCACCAAGATATGCGGGAATGCCTCGTTCTAATGCGAACTGGATTTGATTCTGATGCACATCGTTAGGTGCTAACGACATAGCGATGATGTCGGATAGAAGATAACCACCGAAACTTGCAACACCGCAACCGACGTCGAGAACAGTTCGTAAGTTTCCTTCGTTGTTCATGTTATCTTTTGAGAAGTTGAGCATCTGTTAATTAAATTGTTTATTAGAATTAGAGAATAGAATAAAGAATGGTTAATTAGATGTGATGTGATATAAGAACTTTTGCAAAAAATATTTACATTTGCAAGTGATTTGATGTACTTATCAGCTCCGTAGTGGAAATGTGTTCCTCCACCTGGGAATACGATCTTTTCGCCTTTTACAACCATCCAGTTTTGATCTGATTTCTCGTGTGCAAGGTGCGTATGTGGTATGTTTGCTTTCCATACTTCATCTCGGCTTTTTGGCCACTTGATCGGGACCTGTGTTAACACATGAACCAAGAAGTGAAAAACAATACGATCATTATATCATTTCAACTAAACTCTGAAAACTAGAAAGAAATAGTCATCACTATTTTCCAATGTGGTTAGATTGTAAAGGATGCAATTTCAACCAATTTACTTATGAAAAACAAAAAAAGGGTAAATTACACTTTTTGTCCTTTCCCTTTATGTTTATACCAAATTTCAGAGGATGTCCTTTACCTTTAAAAATGTTAGGAATCATAGTTTACGTTTTAAAAACCTTGCACGGTCTGTCCTTTGACATTAGCCCAATTAAAATTTTCAGTTAAGTCTGGTCACATAAGGGTAGTTTAGTCTTTTTTATGGTGTTTAGAGAGAGAAGGGGTGTTTATATATCTTACTTCTTTATTTGTTTTCTTTTTATTTAATATACCTTTTTAGAATAAGTGGATAAAATTTAACTGAAAATTTTATCCGGGTAAGTGTCAAAGGACAAACAATGCAACACAA